>JAABKJ010002248.1:0-28490 GCA_011634705.1 Andricus grossulariae
CAACGATTGATTGGTAATTATACTGGCTACAATATTAGACCCCATATCTGAAGAAATATGCCTATAACACTTTTAATAAAATATTTCAGAATGATTTATTCTCAAATTTCTTTCATAGAATAAGAATACAATCTTCTGATAAATTAAATCTCCGACTTTATTCTTATTTTGCATTCCATTAATAGTATGTTATTTCGTACAAATAATAATCTTCAACCTTTATTTATTTCTCATAGCCACTTCGTTTTTATTTCATGCAAAAAATGTTCAATTTACCCTTTCTGCTATTTGTTTCTCATTTCTCGGCTTTCAGCCAGGAAATAAAATTGTTATTTTTATAAATATCAAATTGACACACACGATATTTTTTATCTCGAATCGCGTCGAGGTCTTCACTGAAAATTCAGTTTACCTCACAAGCAGTAATTATGTAATTAGGTAAATATTCGTTTCATGTTCTGTAAAAATTACTAGAGTCCGCTTTTCGCATCCTAGTTCAACATGAGCTAATTAAAAATGTTCCATTCTATTATTTATTATTTCAGTATATGAGTATTTTCCGTTTGAGAAATAAAAGCATCTATAATTCAGATCTGATAACAATTGTATCTCTGAAGTCATTCATGAAAAAAGTCCCATCAAAAACATCTACCAAGCAAAAATGTGGCCAAGTTCTTTTAGATTATTGGAAAAAAGTTTGAAAAAAATTGATTGTAAAATTTAAATTTAAATCAAACAAAAACGATTCTAGCAACACATTTTTAAATCAAAATTAAATCTAATGTTTGTACACAAAAATTGTTACTTGGCTAAGAAACCACCCTACCCATTTTTGGATTTTTATCTTTTATTGCTATCCTCGAAGATTTGCATCGAATACCACTCAACAAACTGAAATTTGAGAGGAATTGATCATATATATTTTAAATCGTTTATTATCTTCTGACGTCCCTTTTTGACTCAGCATTTTTTATTTAGAGATTTAGAAAAATGGTGTAAGGTCATTAATTAGATTAATTTTTGTGCTTGTTGTTTTTTCGTCTATAAAAACGGATTTTTTTCAATATGACTTGAAACGAAAAATATTTTTGAATTGGATTTTCGTTCATCTATTTCAAAATATTATAAAGTCCATTCCGAAATCTTATGTTACTCAATTTAGATAAATTTGTTATTGTTTTCTTAGTGCCGACACTATGGAAATTTGAAAACATACATTACTATTTTTTTCAAATAATGAAACAAAAATCGAGAATAAAATATGATTTTGTTTTATTCATATTCTAAAAATAGCATTTAAACAAAAATTTTTCTTTCAGTTTGTAAATAAAATATTATTATTCACAGACAAACAAAGTACACAAGAAGATTGACCATAAATGTGACAAATAGAAACACCTTACCTGTTTCTCTTTACTTTATTTCCGTTAAAATTTAAATTCCTTTTAATCGATGTACTCACACAAACATGACGAAATTCTATAAAACGCAACATCATCTACCTGCCGAGCGTCACGTACACCATTTTGAGTCGAAAACTTCTGATGAAGAAAGCTTGCTAATAGATTAGTAACTGAACTCACTAAATAAAAAGTGAATATTTTAAGAAATTGACTATTACATGAGAGACCCAATATGCTAAAAATAAAAAAAACGTAGTTAGAACGTCCAGAAACTTTTTTGAATGTAAAGGTCAAAACTAAAAAAAATCGCTAGAAAGTACCAAAAACTACCTGAAAATATTTTCAGGGCATTGCATCTTTTTAGAATGTTATTTGGCCTGACATATAACTTTTTGGGACGTTATAATTCATATTTTGAAAGCCTTATCGAGTGTCACCTTGTAAAACGTAAAAGAAACTATTTTTTATATTTTGTTTAAAAAATGGCTGTGTCGATGAATAAAGCAAAGGAAATAGAGAATTCTAAACCATTATATTCAAATTTGAAATTAATTAAAAGCATGTTGTCCTAGGCGGAAATGTTATATATAGTTTATATATAGTGTGAAGTATTATATATAATGTTCATTTGTTTAATATAGAAAATGTATAAAACAAATGAATATTATATATGAAACTTCGCACTATATATAAACTATATATAATAATTCCGCCTGGGCACGCATAACATATATGGTAGAATTTTTACCCATCATGCATTTTTGTATATTTTCTAATAATTTTTGTATGTCTTGTTTTGAGTGATCATTTTTTTGAAAGGCAAATATTTCATATTAAACATTTTTTTCACAACTTCAATAACCAATCATTTAATTTTCATAATAAAACTACGAAACTGCTATAGATGTCAACTACAGATTTCTTTGTGTAAAAGAAATATTATTTTGATTTTATGAAACATTTGTTTACATAAATCCAATTTTCTCTCCAAGGAATTTCAATTTCTTTCAATCAATAATACCGTTCTTACACTCGAATACTGCTTTACAGAATCTGCTTAATATTTCTTTGAAATAGTAGATCGTTAATTCGTACCTAAACCATTTCGATTCTCATCAACTGTCATTCCTTTGGTGCCAGGAAATATTTATTAAAGTTTAGAGTACGCTTCTTTGAAAGAAGAAATCAAATCTTTCAGTTAAAAAAACTTTTATTTTATCCGATCGACATTATTTTCAATTGAGGAAATATTTCTTAGAATTCAAGTTATATTCGATCATATCAACTGAGTGATTTTTACATCAAAATCTCTAATTTCATTCAGTTCAAGACATCGTCCATTCGCTCAAATAATATTTCACAGGCTGAAGTAATTATCTATTTTCTTCAATAATTTCTTATTTTTCATAAAATTAAACGATTTCTTTGGATTGAAGAAATAAGTGATTGGACGTATTCAGTAGGACCATTTCTTTGAATCAAAGAAATTTTTTTTTGATTCAAAAACTTTTTTTTCAGTGTAGTATCTTTTCTGTAAAAGAAAAGAAAATCAAAGACCGTAGTTTTCACACTCAATAAAAATTGTTATCTTAACTTTGGAATCAATATATAGAGGAAGGGATCGAGAGATTTTGTTACGATTCGTTTACGGTAAATTTTGGAAATTCGCAAATTAAACAAATAACTCGCAGTAATTGTACAGAAATTTAATATGAAATTGACTTAACGTGCCAAAGAAACCTGGTGAGTGAAAAACAAAGCTAACTAACACAAATTTTTGAAAATGTCAGGGATTTTTATTGGTCAGAGAAAAGTCAGGGACTTAGAAAAAAATCTTGCAAAATTTGCACACACAAAAATTCTGTAACTTTAAATAACTGTCAAGCAGAATAAATTTTACATTTTTCAATTTGAATTTGAAATTGTTCCATTCCGTTTATAATATATTCTAGGTTTAAAAAGTTACAAGTTTAAGATTCTGTTCTTTAATTATTAATGGTCAGGGAAAATGAAAAATTGGTCAGGGAATAATTAAGGAAATTTTTGAAATGAAGTTTTGCGGTAACCCTGATGTAATATACTTGTTAGTAATTTATTTACCATGTATTTATATTTCTTTTTTTTTCAGTTGCTCCCTCCTGAAGATTATCTTTTTATTTGGTTATAAATGTTATTATTTATTCAAAAATTCAACAATTTTGTTAAAAAGTCATCCTTTTTGGTCAAGGAAAAAAAACACTGGTCGCAAATTCAACTATGATGTAGAAAATTTACTTGTTTAAACTTTATATTTTGGTGTTGAAAAGTCAAACTGAAATATTTTTTGGAAGAAAATTTAACAATCTTTTTAAAAATTTGTCTTTCAAATTTAAAAATTCATCTGTTTTAGCAGAATTTTCATCTTTCTTGCATAAAAATGGAACTATTTGATTAAGGATTCAACAATTTGGTTAAAAAGTCATCAAAGGATATAAAAAAGAACTTAAGTTTTTAATATGACGCTAATTAGAATTAAGAGAAATTATGAAGAAAAAAAAATCATGACCAGTTTCTCTTTTATACGTGTTTCTGGGATGACCCTTGGTTCTATGCGTTTTCAAGAAGGATATTTTTAATGATGATTAAAAACCTAATTTTTTTCGTGAACGACGCTGAATATAAATCGAGATATGAATATAGCAAATCTTAGTTCAAAATTTATCTCCTTTCTAACATCTATAAAAATATATAATTATTCATAAGAAAGTAGATTTCATTTTGATCTTAAATCAAGTATTTTAAATAGAGACAGTAAACTTATGATTCGTTGAAATTATCAAAAGACTTATTTTTATTTAAATTTTTGTATAAAGAATCTCTTAAATATTAGAAATCTTAGAAATGTATACATTTTTGGATTGTTCCTTTTCCTATTTTGAAAATGTAATAATCTAAATAGATTGGATCAGAATCAACAACAAATAGAGTTTTATTTTATTTTAACCAATAAAATCGACCAAACTCAAATAAAATAGCCTTTAGTTTAACGAACTTCAAAATTTTATTTTTAAAACCGTTTTTTTTTAGTTCCGTAACAACGTGAAGAACACGCTACATGAGATTATTAAGGTTCCTGATCTTCAGAATAAAGAAAAATTGGCTTCTATCCCTAAAATTGAAGAAACATCATTTTCAAAGATTAAAAATCTCATTTTTGTCGAAAATGACGCTAAAAATGAAAAGCAAGTTCTGGTTCCAAATTATTCTACATCCTGAAATCTATAAAAAGATCCACTCACTGTATTTTTACCTTGTGTGTGTTAACAAATTTTTCTAGAAAAATATAGAAAAAGTCGATAATAATCGACTAAAATAGCATTTAGTGTAACGAACATCAACATTTTATTTTTAGAAACTTTTTTGTCTAGTTCAGTATAACAATATTAAAATAAATTCTATTTTAGACTATTTTTATTGATTTTTTTGCTGAAAAGTTGGTTAAAACACACTAGATAAACATCTGGTGAGGGTATACTTTCATAGGTTTCAGAATGTAGAACAATTTTTAATTATGAACTTCTATTTTAATTTGCGTCGTTTTCGATAAAAATTATATTTTTAATCTTCAAAAATTATGTTTGATCAATTTTAGAAATGAAACACTTTTTCTCTACCTTGAAGCTCGAGAACCTTAATATTCTCATGAAAAATGTTTTTTACATTCTTATGGAACCAGAAGAAAACATTTTTAAAAAACTGTTAAAGTTCGTTAAAATACATGCTATTTTAGTCCATTTTTATCGTTTTATTCTATTTTTTCTGCAAAAATCGATTAAAATACACCAAATAAACCACCAGCGAGGGTATTATTTACTAGATTTCATGAAGGGGAATAATTTGAAATCATGGGCTGCTATTTATATTTTGCGTCGTTTTAGAGATAAAAAATTTGTTTTTCTCAAAAAAGAGTGATTCGATTTTTTTCTTTCTTGGCTTAGAATAACCAAGAGAGAAGAGAAAGAGTTTTCAAAAGGAATAAAAGAAAATTATTAAAATTTTGAAATTAATTATGGAATTTTGAAATTGGTACACATAATAGTGAATTATAATAATAATATTAACATAAATATACAAATGATTGTATATCGAAAGCACTGAAATTTATTCTGCACTTACTTATATTATGCACTGAAAGGTATCATATTAAATTATTATAAAAAAATTTAGAATTTGCTGAGCACAAAAAAATCACCCTAATGTAGACAACATATGATTTTTGTTCATCATTAGTATATTATATTCTATATTGTATATTAATTACATTATTAATACAATAGTGAAATTTGAGGATTAAATTTATGACTCTAAATTTCAGGATAAATATTTGCGATTGAAAATATTTAATAAAAATAAAATCAATCAGCATATTCGACAGTGTTTCATGAATAAAAATCATATCTATAAAAACATATATTTGGGCGGGAGTAAATTCACATTAAGATATATAACAAAATATAATTTTGTATTTTAATATCATATAAACATAATAGTGTCAAATGCGATGATTGATTTTTGTTTTCAAATTAAATATTCTTGATGGGAAAACTTTATTCTGAAATATGAAGAATCATCAATTTAATCATTGAATTTCACTATTGTACTAATAACGCATCTAATATACGAAATAGAAAATAATGTACTAATAATGAACAATAATTTTGTTTTCTACATTAAATTGATTTTTTAATGGCTAGCCTATTCTACATTTTTCAAAATAATTTGTTTTCAACAATTCGAGGCGTTTAAGAAACATCGATTTTGATAATATATTTCATTTCTTATTTTATAAAATTCTTTCTCAAACGAAATCTAATTTTCGTAAACCGTATTTTCAAAAGAAAGGAAATTCTTTTCTGTGGTAGAAATGTCCTCACATAATCTTTAATTCATCAAGCGTGCGACGTTCACGTACTTGATTCTACACGAAGAAATGGAGAAGTAAAAGAGTCGATGACCCACACCTTTCTAATCCATTGTCACATATTTGTCACTTTTTTTTACCTCTTTTGGAACAAGTTTTTAAAAATTCATCTTGAATTGATTGATTTTGGACGTCAAAAATTCCGTTCTAGATTTATCTGGCAGATATATACAGAATATAAATATATCTACACTGAGTGATGGCTAGTTTCACATAAACTGTCATTTTCTGTAATCATATATCGTATGTGGGTTAATTTAAGCGCGGATATCATTAAAACGGTGAAAAAGTGAGATGGTCAATGAGCCATGACTTCCAGTGCATGTGCACCACATAATATCTACAATTTCCTTGGGGAATTTAAATAATGCGTGCGCGGTAAAGTGGAAAAGATGTGACACATTTTAAAAAATAAAATTAATCGACTTTAATATCAATAACCAAATGAAATCGTAAATATTCTATTGCTGTAAAATTTATTTGCGGAAAAGAACTGAAATACAATAAAGGCACTTAATTCCAATGTTTTTTTAGTTACTTTTTTCTTCAGTAGCTAATTACAGTTACTAGATAAAGTAACTTCATATTACCTAATAAGTTACTTTTTCCACTATCTTGATTTTATCATTTAAAAATCAAAATAACTTATATAATTATTAATAGAAACATAATTTTAAAATAAGTAAGCATTATTTAAGGTAAATCAAGAATAAACATTATATCTCAGCAAGCAAACAACAATGAATATTCAAAATAAAATTCAAATTGAGCAATAGACATGTCACTCAGAACATCTTGCAGTATCCGATTTTAAACGAGTTTTGTTTTTGCCTAGAATGTTTCGAATTTCGAAAAAAACCACTATTGTGTGATTCAATTTGAAATTCTTTAAGTTCCTAAAATGTCAAGTAAAGAAATCCATTTTCAACAAAATAGGTGACTTAACAGAAGAAATTAATTTTCAAACAAAAAAGAACATTTTTGAACAGAAGAGTTGAATTTTCAAGCCAAAGAGATGAATTCTCAACAAAAAAGTTTCACTTTAATCAAATAGTTGGACTTTCTACCAAAATAGTTAAATTTTTAACAGCATACATGGATCAACCAAATGGTTGAATTTTCATAGCAAAAATATTAATTTTTAACATAAAAGTTAATTTTCAACCATTTTCAAACCAGAGTGACAAATCTTCGACAAAAAAAGTTGAATTTCCTCCAAAAATTTAATTTTCTACTAAAATGTTTGAATTTTCTACCTAAATATTTCTAGCCAAGTAACCAAATAACTAGATTTTTAACAAAGTAGTTCAACTCTAAACCAAGTAGTTACATTTTCAACCAGGAAAGACGAATTTTCAAGAAAATAGCTCAACAAAAAGTTGAATTTTCTACAAAAATTTTCATCTTTTTTCCAACGAACTGATTGAACTTTCTACTAAAATACTGGAATTTTTAACCAAACTACATCAATTCTTCACAGAAAATAAAATAGTTGATATTATTTCAACCAGAAAAGATTTTAATTTGAAATCAAACACAGTTGAATACAACCAAAAAATACGAATGTCCAACAAAATAGCTGAATCTTCAACCTACTCAGATTAATTTTCTAACAAATTTTCAAGCAATAAAAAATGAGATTTTTCACCAAAAGAGATACATTCTAAAAAGTAAAAGCCAAATTTTGAACTAAGAAAGGAAAAAAAATTCCACTAAGTTGTTGAATATTCAAACTAAAAAGAAAAATTTTCTACAAAACAGTTGCATTTTCAATCCAAAAATATGAATCTTGAAGCAAAAAGCTACTTTTTAAACTAATAGTTGAATTTCCTACCAACAGAGTTGCATTTTTACACCGAAATTATGAATTTCCAACAAAAAAGTGAATTTTAGATCAAATAGTCAAATTTTCTGTCATTTTCAAACCAAAAAGAAGAATTTTTGACAGAAGCGTTAAATTTCCTACAAAAAAATTGTTTTCCAACTAAATAGTTGAATTTTCTACCAAAATGTTTGAATTTTCTGCAAAAAAAAACGAATTTAAAACAAAATAGTTCAATTTTCAACGGAAGAGATGAATTTTCAACTAAAATTATAAATTTTTAACCAAAAAACTAAATTCTTCAACAAAGTAGTTCAACTTTAAAGCAAGTAGTTCAATTTTCAACCACAAAATACGAATTTTGAGAAAAATAGCTGAAGCCTATACAGAAATTTTCTTACCAAACAAGATCAATTTTTAAAACGAAAATAAGAATTTTTAACAATAAAGTTACTTTGCAAACAAACAGTTGAACTTTCCACCCAAATAGTTGAATTTTTATACCGAAAATATTAATTAAAAAAAAAGTTATTTTTCAACATGATTTCAAAAAAATAGTTCAATTTTTATCAAAAGAGATGAATTTTCAACAAAAATGGTAAATCTTCAACCAAACAACTAAATTTTTCAACAAAGTAGTTCAACTTTAAACCAAATAGTTCAATTTTCAACCAGAAAATACGAATTTTGAAAAAATAGCTGAACACTCTACAGAAATTTATTTACTAGAAGAAATTAATTTGTTCACTAAAAGAAATGAATTTTCGAAATAAAAAAATGAATTTTCAACAAACAAGTTACTTTTCAACCAAAGAGTTGAACCTGCTACCAAAAGAGTTGAATTTTTATACCGAAAATATTATTTTTCATCAAAACAGTTTTCAACCAAATAGTCGAATTTTCTATCATTATCAAACCAAAATGACGAATTTTCTACAAAAGCGTTAGATTTCCAACGAAAAAGTTAATTTTCAACCAAGTAGTTGAACTTTTTTCAAAGAATATTTGCATTTTCTACAAAAAAAGCGAATTCGAAACCAAATAATTAAATTTTCAACAAAAGAGATAAATTGTTAACTAAAATTATAAATCTTCAACCAAGCAACTAAATTTTTAACAAAGTAGTTGAACTTTCAACCAAGTAGTTAAATTTGCAACCAGAAAAGAAGAATTTTCAAAAAAATAGCTGAACCCTCCACAGAATTTTTTTTATCAAAAGTAATGAATTTTCAAATCAAAAACAACATTTTTCATAAAAAAAGTTGAATATTCAAACTTTAAATATGAATTTTCAACTAAAATTTTATTTTTTTTTGCGACTACCTAGTTGAATTTTCCACCAAAATAGTTGAATTTTCAAAACGAAAATATGAATTTCAAACAAAAAAGTGAATTTTAGATCAAATAGTCGAATTTTCTATCATTTTCAAACCAAAAAGACGAATTTTCTACCAGAAAAAAACGAATTTAAAACCAAATAGTTCAATTTTCCACAAAAGAGATCAATTTTCAACTAAAATTATGAATTTTTAACGAAAAAACTGCATTTTTCAACAAAGTAGTTCAATTTTAAAGCAAGTAGTTCAATTTTCAACCACAAAATATGAATTTTGAGAAAAATAGCTAAACCCTCTACAGAAATTTTCCCGCCAAAAGAGATGAATTTTCAAAACGAAAATATGAATTTTCAACAATAAAGTTACTTTTCAAACAAATAGTTAAACTTTCCACTAAAATAGTTGAATTTTTATACCGAAAATATTAATTTTCATCGAAAAAGTTATTTTTCAACCTGATAGTCGGATTTTTCTACCATTTTTAAACCAAAATGACGAATTACTAATAGAAGAGTTAAATCTCCAATAAAAAAAGTTAATTTTCAACTAAATATGTAGTTGAATTTTCTACAAACATATTTGAATGTTTTTACAAAAAAAAACGAATTTAAAACAAAATGGTTGAATTTTTATTGAAAGAGATGAATTTTCAGCAAAAATTATGAATCTTCAACCAAACAACAAAAATTTTCAACAAAGTAGTTCAAATTTAAGCCAAGTAGTTCAATTTTCAACCAGAAAATACGAATTTTGAAATAAATAGCTGAATACTCAACAGAAATTTGTTTACCAAAAGAAATGAATTTTCAAAACGAAAAAACGAATTTTCAATAAAAAAGTTACTTTTCAACCAAAGAGTTGAACCTGCTACCAAAAGAGTTGAATTTTTATACCGAAAATATTATTTTTCATCAAAACAGTTTTCAACCAAATAGTCGAATTTTCTACCATTATCCAACCTATCATTCTCGCAACTAACTAGTTGAACTTCTACTAAAATAGTTGCATTGTTACGAAAAATAATTAATAGTTAAAATATAATAATTTATCTATTTAATAATAATTAAAAATAAGAATATCATATCGTAATAAGTTCCTGAAAAAATCGTAACTAAGTTACATTGGAAGCTAATTTTGAAAATAGTTTCGAAGTTACCCAAAAAGTTACAAATAACCAGTGGTGTAGCCGAGGCCTGGAGGGCCCTGGCGCCGCCAGGGTATTTATTTCGAAGGCCTGGCGGTATATTAAGAATTTAATTTAAAGACTATATAGACTTTATGCTAGAATAAGTGTGATTTTTTTATGATAATATAGGTATTTGACATTTTCGTTCTGATTCCAATATAATTTCTTGTTCAATGTATTTCCAAATTCTTTAGAAAATTTAAGAAGTTCAAAAGTGAAAAAATATCGTCGGTTTTTTGATAAATTTTAAGATATTCTGGGTAAGTTTTAGATAATTTTCTAAAATTCAATCTCCTAAGTTAGAAACATAAAATAAATACTTATTCCCTAAGTTTCCATTGTATATCAAATTTTGTATGAAAGCACCGCCAGGCCACATTTTTTTTAATATTACACCACTGCAAATAACATAACTTTTCAATAACTTAGTTACTTGTAATTTATTCCCTGATTCTGCTTGAATCACAATTAACTTGTCCTATTTATTAAATTAAATTGAGTCATATTTTTGTTTTACATACCTCAAATCTGAATCCAAACCCTGAGATTGTCAAAATTGCAATGAATAAATAATATACGGACTGGGTGCACATGTTTCCTTTTATTGTCTAATGTTTAGTTTGCACTTTTCTATTTACTTTTTGTAAATTCTCACAAACTGATGCCTGTTAACAAAGCATCACATTTTAGAAAAATTGTCAGCATAATTTAACCTTCAATTAAAACAATAAATAATGCTTTTCAATTGATATAAGAATCTATATAAATGAATTTGTCTTATCACTGTAGATTAACAATAAACTGACATAGACAAGAATCAGAGAAAATATTAAAATTATAACATATAAAATATCAATTAGCATTATATTATCATAAAGTAATTTCTAAACGAAACCAGGTTTTCATTTTCAAAAAATTTTCTATGTAGAGATTTACGCACCGAGTGCAAGAACGTTCTGCTTATCGCAGCGTTTCGCGATACTATGACTATTTTACTTTGTGCAGTGCAGTGTTAGCCTTCTTATCAATAATGAATAATATTCGTTTCTCTTATCAGTTAGCACTTCTTACTTGTAAATTTGTCAGGTTAGCCGTGACAATTACATAAAATCTTTACAAACAAAAAAAGAAAAGCTATTTTTCTTAAACAGAATTTATTTATTAGTTATCTTATATATTACTCGGATTTTAAAATAATTGTTATTTCCGCTTTATTGAACATTTGGATTAGAAAAAATACCTTAGTTCTTTCGCGTGCTGACAGTTACTTCTCTTACATAATTTTAATTTTTCAGTCATTATTTTTTCTAATTAACCTTTTTTAATCACTGTTTTTGCACTTGACTCTAGATTGAAGTGCTCGTCATTCCTATTGTGCGTAAATTATTTTGTAAAGAGAGTACCATTTGAAAGAACTCAATGACCGATCCTCACAAAAGGAAGGGCGTCGACCATTGTGCACGAACCTGGAGTTATGAAATTAATAAGCGAGTAAAAGGATTTAATTTAAACTTGACTTTCTGACGTGAAGATCATACAGCATTTTTAGTTGGTATTTATAAAATAACAATGTAAATAAATCATATTTTAATGTGAAAAATATGTCATTAATCCAATTATGAAATCGAGATTTATTTATATAGTTTGATATAGTTTTTATTTTTTAGAGTTTTATTATATAGTTTAAAAAAATTTTAATAATATAGATGGATCACACCTGGAAAATAAGAATGTGAATAACAATTTTTTCAAATGCTTGAAGAAATAAAAATTACTGATTTTATTTTACAAGTAAAACATCTAAATACGGACTTCAGACTCTTTCCCCTATTCCCCTCTTTACCCCTTTATTTGAAGAATTCCCCTTTTTCACTGAATTAATAGAACTTATAAGAAAATCCAACTATTTTTCGTTTAAAGATAATAATTGGTTGAAGATTTAAATCTTTTGTTAAAAATATGTTAATTTTTTTTGGTTGAGAATTAATCTTTTTTAATCGTAAACTCAATTTGCTTAAAACTGTATGTATGTTGTTGCAAATTCATATTTTTGGTAAAAAATTAATCTATTTTACAGAAAAATCGTCTTTTTGGCTTGAAAATTTCAACGTTTTTTTTTTGCATTGCTTCAAAATTTAACTATTTTGCTGAAAATTTTTTTTTTATAAGCATCAATTTTTTCACCTACAAATTTTTACAATTCCATTTTTGTTGAAAATTAACGTTTTTGTTGAAAATTCCCATTTTTGGGTTGAAAATTCAACTTCTTGTTTGAAAGTAGAACTATTTTGTCAAAAATTCATCCTAATGGTTAAAGATCCATCTCTTTGGTTGAAAATTTAACTATTTTGCAGAAAATTCTTTTTTTTTAAATAAAAATCAATTTTTTAATTGCAAATTTTGACGACTCCATTTTTGTTGAAAATTGATCTTTTTTATATAAAAATCGTTTTTTGGCTCAAAAAGTTCAACTGTTTTTCTGCCGTTTTTCAAAAATTCGTATATATTTTTGGTTGGAATTTTTCACTTTTTTCACTTTTTTTTTTAATTTTTCACTGAATATTTAACTCTCCTCTTTTTAGTTAAAACGGATAGTTTTTAGTTGCAAATTCAACTACTTAGTTCAATATTGAACAACTTTGTGAAACATTCATTTTTCGGGTTTAAGATTATAATATTTTATTTAAAGTTCATTAGTTTAAGAATATTTTTAACTGAAATTTTTACTATTGCACTTTTTGTTAAAAATTGATATTTTTTAGTTCAAAATTCAAATATTTGGTTGAAAATTCACTTTTTAGTTAAAACTTCCTATTCGTATTTTTGGGTTAAAAATTCTATTTTTTCGTAGAAAATTCTATTATTTGTTTGGAAACAAAATTTTTGGTTAAAAATTCATATTTTCGGGTTGAAAAAATCAACTTTTTTCTAGAGAATTCGTCTGCTTGGCTTCAAAATTCAAGAATTTGGTTGACATTTTTGTTACCACTTGACTGAAAAATCTTTCCTGGTTGAAAGTTGATCTTTTTAGCATAATATTCAACTATTTGGTTCAAAATGAACGTTTTTAAAGAAAATTAATCTTTGTGGTTAAAAAAATCAACCGTTTTGTGAAAAATTCGTGTTTTTGAGTTAATTTTATTTTTTTATTTTTGTAGAAAATTCTACCGTATACTTAAAAATTAATTTTCATTGGTTGAGAATTCAACTATTTTATTGAAATTTCTTCCATTGGGTGTGAAAATTCTCATCTTTTGGTAAAAATTTTATTTTTTTGATTAAAATGCTACCTTTTGGTTCAAAGTTAATCTGTTGTGGTTGAGGATTTAACAATTTTGTTGAGAATTCATCTTTTTAGTTAAATTCGACTGTTTTTGAGTTAAAATTAAAATCTTTTCTTGGTTGAAGTATCAAATATTATATTTTTCGTGGAGAATTAATCTTTTTTATTGAAAATTCAACTACTTGGTTTAAAGTTGAAATTCTTTGTTAAAAATTATTATTATTTCAGCTGAAAATCTAACTAATTTGTTAAAAATTTAATTATTCATATTTACTGTCTTCGAAAAATTTGTCTTTTCTACTTAAAAATTCAATTATATATGGTTTCAAATGCAACTGTTTGATTGATAAATAATTTTCCTTTCAATTCGACCATTTGGTTCAAAATTCAATTGTTCCCTAACCAATAAAACTATTATGTTGAAAATTGATTGATTTCGATAAAAAAAAAATTGTATTGAAAATCTATATTTTGCGGCAGAAAAGTTCTTGGTTAAAAATTCAACTGTCTGATTAAAAATTCGTCTCCTTTCTTAAAAGTTAAACAATTTGATCGTAAATCAAATAATTTGGTTTAAAATTGATTCATTTGTTTATTGAAAATTCAAATATTTGGTTGAATAATAATCTTTTTCGTTTGAAAATTCATCCTTTCTCGTTTAAAAGTCAACTGTTTTCTAAAATCTTCGACTTTTTAGCTTGAAATCTCAACACTTTCGTTCAAAATTTATCTATTTTGGTAGAAAATTCAGCTATTTATTTGAAAAATCAACTATTTTGTTGAAAATTGACAAAGAAGGGAAGAGGTGAAAAAAAATTTCAAAATAGCGTGACATAGGGTTTGAAGGGCTCCTATAAACATTTTTGCTGACTGTATCACGCAGTATATTTTGTACTTTTAGTAGAGTTTACATTGTTCATTCATTAATATAGTGAAATATCTGATCCAACTAATTCGAAATATTATTACCGGGGATTTATAAAATGAAAACAACTTGTGCAAAACGAGTTAGAAAGGTAAAACTCTCCTTATTCTTTTCCACGACCTTTTGCTGAAAGCATTTATGAATGGTTCATTTCCTTCGGCGATTAATTGACTTAGCGATTAAAATGAATTTACTAGTGATCTAGACATCTCGAAGATATTAAATATTGCATTGAAAGCTAAATAGAAAATTATTCTGAAAGATTGAGTTCATGAACCTTTGAAAAAAAAGGTTAGATATCTAGTCTTGATATTAGAATGTACAATTTCATCTTACTTTGAGTAAACTATAATTTTGTCTCGGAATTAAATTTGCGTTTCTGTTGCAAATGTTCACCTCTCGTATAAGTTACAAGTCGAAGATCGTAAAATCTCATAAAAAATTCTCGAAAAATAAAATACACGTGATAAAAAGATTTATTCCAAATGTCATTTTAATTCAGTAATAAAAAAAATTAATTTAAAATTCAATTTAAAATAAGCTATTACAATTTTAGAAACTTGGAACTTCAAAATGAGATTGTTTGCCAGTTAAGTTCAAAAAACATCTTATATTATGTTAAGTTAGAAAATATAAATTTGATAGTATTTAATATTATATCGATGATATTTTAAGAACTACTGAATTAATAATTTCTTGGTACATTATTTATTAATGATTAAATTATTATATTCATTATTTAATATTAAACATATTTAATTCTATCAAATTTATAATTTTGTATTTAACACAATTTGAGAAATTTATTGATCTTAATTACACACCTACAATCTGGATATGAATTGAATGGCCCTAATATTAACAGGTTCGAATTCATATGCAAATCAGTGTAAAATAGTAATCTCAATTTAAACTTTGGAGTTTCAAACATTTTAATTATACTAAGAGAGGAATTTAAAAATACTGTTATAATGATATTTTTGGTCAATTTGTTCCTTGAAAATTAATAAAACACAAAAATCGATTTTTTTTCAAAAAGGGACCGATCTTACTTTAAAAAAATCTAATTTACAAAAACAAAACATGTTTGTAGTATGGCAAAATATGCTGTAATATATTATGGGGTAATATTTCACATTAGGTAATGTGTAATTAGGTAATGTGTTTTATCATTAGGTAATGTGTAACACATGAGGTAATATGACACATGAGGTAACATGGTACATAAGGTAATGTGGCACATCGATTCTATGTTTTAGAGTAGCATATTACATGCGGTAATATGATATGGGGGAATATGGCATATGGGACAATATGGCACACAGTAAAACGTGTCACATGAGGTAATAGGACACATCAGGTAACGTGGTACAGGGTCATAAAACACATCGGATCTATTTTTTTGGTTAAGGCAATATATTTGGAAAATGTGGCACATGGGGTCTATATTTCTAGTCTTTTCCAAAAGCATATACAAAATTCGTTCTATGTTTATCGGCAGGGTTGAATATTTTTGGTACAATATTGTACTACCCTTTCCAAAAACATACATACAAATTTGGTCAATGTTTTTTTTGTGAGTGTAGTATATTGGGGGTAATATGGAGTGTTGCGATTCGAATTTGAACAGAATTGACACTCTCCGTAACAGAGCGATAAGAGAGCGTTGAGAGAGCATGAGGAGTGAGAGGAAGCGAGAGTGTTTTTTAAATGATTCATTAACCTGCCCTTTTATGATATTTTTAACATGGAACAATAAAAAATGCTGTAATATGAAATAGGGAAATATCGCACATGGACAATATATCGCACGATGTAATATGATACACGAGGTAATATGACACATGAGGTGACATGAAACCTGGGGTAATATGGCACATCGAGTCCATATTTTTGGTTAGGGTAGTATATTTCTGACAATATTGTACTATCTTTTCCAGAAACATGTACAAAATTAATTCTATGTTTTTTGTTTGTGATTAGGTCTGTATATTTAATAAAATATTTTACTATCCTTTCTACCAACATCCTTGGTATAAAAAAAATATTATTAGCCAAAGAAAAATGAAGATTCGTGAAGCAACTCAGAAAGGCACCGACGACTAATGAACGTTGAAGTGAGTACGAGGGGGCGTACAAACGGTCCCCCGACTTCCTGCCAATTGCAGGCAATTTGCAATCATCTATGATCCCCGAACGTCACAACTCACCACTATAATCGAAGTGGTGTGGTCCAGACCTTAAATTTCACGCGGCCTGGATCATCGAATTGCGCACATACTTGTGTTAACACGTCCTATGTGACATGCCTGCTCTACATTATTTCCCACGTGACGTAACAAATAACGAAAGAGAGAAAGGAGAAATTTGAAGAAGAAAAAATAATTTATAATTTATAACCTTCGCGTATCCGTATCCTTAAGTTAAAACTTTAAATTTAGCAATAAGTAACTAGTTATTGCAATCCGCAATGGTTCCGTATTTACCCCTTCAGTGCCAGGTAAAGTTGTCTACTTTGAATACAAGGAAAAAATAGTTTTGGAGGAATACCAAGTGGCAAACTATCATAAATTAAAAGCCGTTATCGTTGTTTTAGAGTAATTAAAAAAACATGATAAGAAAAATAATGCGTGTTTCTTTTCAGTGAAACCGTAACCTTGGGCTGTTTCATACAAAGGCTTACATATACAAGGACACCAAATTAAAAAATAATCCTGGCAATATTGGGAAAAATTTTCGCGAATAGCATTTTTTAGCTGCTCATCCGAGTACTTAATCAAACGGGACGATATAATTCGGGTATTATTATTTTTCATCATGTCCCGCTTTCCCTTAAAAATTCAAAACTTAGTATAAAAATCATTCTACATAAAAAAAAAAGGATACCTTGCTTAAAATTTTATATAATTTTGTTCAGATGATGTGCAATATGATAGGTGACATAAATATTCAAAAACTTTCGAAATTCAATTTCAGTGAGTGCTTTTTTTCTCGATTTAACCAAAATACACAAAATTACAGTATTATATAAATATTATTTTAATCTTAATTTACCCATGAAACTGAATCAAACCATCTCTAAAATAAAGTTTGACATTTATTTTATATGAAACAATTTGCAATCTTTCGGATTTTTATACAGAAAAAAAGAAATCAAACTATAAAATATATAATTATCAGCGGCCCGGTTTCCCCAACGTGTCCCAGTTATCCCCGTTTTATCATATCGTCAACCAGAGTAATTATCCATCAAGAAGGGTAATGATGGATTAATTAAGTTTTAATTTTTTTGGCTATATCGATCTTTTCGAAACTTATTATGGGTTAAATTGAAAAAATTATGGATATTTTCGTGCTGGAAAGTGAAAAAGGAACAAAGGTTGGCCATTGATGTATGCAACCTGTCTTAAAAAATAAAACATCAAGAAACTACCTTTTAAAAACTATATTGTAAATACTATTCACTTAATGGAAAAATATCAAAAGTATTAAATACAAATTTTCAAAATATAAATTTAAAAATATTTCAAAATATTTTCCTAAGCATACCTAGGTATTCGTGAAAATTTATAAAAATATATAATTCAAAATTTGATTGTTAATAGCCTAAAAGAAGGATTTTTTAAAATTATATTTGCAGGATATATTCAGAAGACCCTCAAGAACAGTTATGTACGCTACAAAAAAAAATGTCGTAATTTCCTCATTTTTAGAGAGGCACGATCTGAAAAAATTACAAATTTTAATCCATAATTACCACGAATGATGATGATATAACACATGTAGATATTCATGATATAGTGAAATAAATTACGAAAATATAAATGCTAATTAGCTAAAAGCACTATTTACTGATTTCCGATGCGGAGGAGAAAGGAGAAGCGAATTATTCTACTTTATGACTCTACATACGGTCAATTTCTCCCACCTTATAGTGTTTGGCCTATAATCTTATGATCACGATCTACACTGTTTTGCTTTTCAGGATAAAATAATGGCAAAGAAAACAGCAAAGGTTACAAGCTTTCTAAGGAGGATATAATTTTATCAAAACTTAATACAATTTTCCAGTTTGTAAAAACATTTTGCCTTGGTAGATTCTCTATTAGAATTGACTTTGATATACAAAATTAATCAGTTTTTCAAAGGAAGAAATCGAAAATTCTTTAAGGCAATGCGATTGCAACCTGATTCCAAATTAGCACGATTTTAATCAAAAAAATTCAATTATGAACACCTGAGAGGTAAAATTCATTACTTCTTCAGTTTTAAATTCGGAAAATAAATAATATTCGCGCTTTAGAATTTCTTAATTTTTGAACACTTTAATATGTAAAATATTTCAATTGTAACCCTCATTAGCAGATGAGCTTTTCAGAAGAATAATTCTGATTATCTTTGTGACACGAAAACAGAATTTCTTAATTTTCAAAAATTCAATTTAAAGTTCTTCAATTAAAAGATTGTACAATTATTATTATTTTTCGAGATTTGAAGTTGGTCAAATTTGAACAGTTCAAATTCAAAATTATCTAATGGCCTTAGTTTTTACTAGGAAGTAATTTTTTATTGCAGTCAGGGACCACATCGAAAGAAGTCGGGTCCCTAATTATGAATAATATAATTAATCATTTCTGTAAATTTGCATTTGAACAAAAAAAAAATATTTTCTCCTCTGTACTTTTTGCATATTTTAGTATTTCGAGAACATTAAAAAATACTTTTGTTTCAAAGATTATGTAACAATAAATTCTACTTTATTCCATATATTAAGTTTATTTTCCCTGATTTCTATTCATTTTATGCTTCAGATTTTATGTTTTACTCGAATCAGATTTTCGCTGTTGAATATCTGCAAGGTCATAAATTGTGAGTCGAAAGCCTTCAAAGATGCAAAATTGAAGACGCAGACAGCTGATCTAAATTACCATTGACTTTTATGAGATTCGTTGATTATCTTCATTATGCAATTCGTATTCCCGCCGATCAGGTTGCGTAACTTCAACACCTACGCGAAAAAACTCAAACAATTTGCGACATTTTGTGGACCAGAAAATAATTTTTCAATTTGTCTTAAATATACCCTGCCAATTTAATATATAGCTTCTTGAATTAAATTGAAAGGCCAATTAATAATTAAATATATCTATGATTTTGTTCCGTATTGTTGATGCTCATCAAGAATACTTCGAGTTAAAAATCATAATAAAGAATATCTAAATTAAGTTTAAATTAAATTATTGTAATTGAAAATAAGCAGACTTGATGGTTCCCATAGAACCCAATTTAGTACCTGTCATCATGATGGTTAGCACTCATCCAAGCAGAAGATTCTGAGAACTTATCTTTCACACGACCATTGCCTCTGAATACAGAATCCTTTCTCTATAATATCTGCACGCAGACGTAACATTCTATTCGAATCCCACGATCATTATTTGCATAGAAAATTTTACGCAAGATATTTTATTTGAATCGAAGGCATTCTATTTTTATTTCAGAGTAGACTCACTAGGGTGGTTCAAAAAAGGAAAGTTATGGAAATCGAAATTAGAACCATATGGAGAAGTAGTGTATTAACAATGAGGACCCTGAAAAAGTACAATTTATTTAGTGCCAATTGATAAAAGCTTTCAAATCAAGCATTAGTATAATGTGCTAGAAAAAATTCTCATTTTCATAGTGTTAATATTTTGTGTATGTCAATTTTTTAAAATGTTTTTTGAGGTTGAACGTTTCTCCAATGTTTGATGGACCCCCATTTTCAAATAAGAATTTTGAAATCCACAGGAACGACGAAAGAATTTTTTCAGGTATTTTAGACTTTTCGACTGGTAAAAATACATTGGAAAAAAATTAAAATTTTCCCAAATATACTGTGCTTACATTTACGATTTTCCAGACTCGTCAAATTTTTTTCCGATGTATTGCCATCAGTAGAAAAGCGTCGAATACCTGAAAAAATTCTTTCGCTATTCCCTGTAGAGTGTAGATTTTTAAATTGGTTTTTTGAGTGCAAGGGTTCATTCAACATAAGTTATTACGTGAAGAACTTTAATCAAAAAGATGAAAAAAAATTAAGAGACATTTAGGACCTCCGAAAACATTTAAAACCATTGACATACACGAAAATATAAAAGTTATGAAAATAAGGATTTTTCTAAGCACATTTTACTAATGCTAGATTTCAAAGCTTTCATAAAGCGGTACCAAATTAATGGTGCTTTTTTGGGATTTTAATACAATACTTTTCCATATAGTTCCAATTGTGATATCCATAATTTTGTTTTTTCCATCCACCTTAATACTCGCACGTTAGAAAGAAAACAACTTAATTGCTAAAAAAACTTGTTGAAATATTAAAACAAAAGCCATCGATTATTATTGCAGTGTTTTTCTGTTGCTGCAAAAAAAAATGTTTTTTATACCCCTGATAATTTTAGTAACAATTTACGTGAGTTTGACTTGATCCAACTTCAGAAATGTTGCGAGAACATTTTTATGTGATGCATGAAAAAGACGTATACATAAAAATATTATCTATACATTTTTTTTATTAGTTCTAAAATTATCTCAGTAAAATACTTATATCTAAGACAATTGAGAAAGATTGAAAATTTTTGATGACAGTATAGAAATTATACATAAAAAAGTACGCCAAATGTCTTGTCATGCACATGTCCGAACACACAAATTTAAAATCAAAAATTGCTAAATAATATTAACAACATTTTTGAAAGATTTGAGACTCTGCGGTATGACTCATATGGAATTGAAAAAGGTAAAAAGCAAGAGTGGAGTTGAATATTTGAGAGTTGAGGATTTCAAAAATCATTTTAAAATCTAAAATGCCTGGTAACGCTCAATATCAGGTTATCATATTAGTTTATCATGGTATAAAATAAGAGAATATTTTTAAATAATCAATACAAAATCAAATGAAGCGTGCAAATAGTCATTCTTTCGATATTTAACAATATTTTTATTTCTTCTGCATATATTTTTTAAATTCTTTTGAATTTTTTTGTTTTATCATAGTCGCATGTCCTGTCACGCGACCCTCAGCAACATTTAAAATTCATGTCCATTACAAATACAATCCTTGATCTCTAAGTTTTATATTTTTATATGCTCTTCAGTTACCCTTAATTAAAAAAATATATATATTTTAGGCAGTTTGGAAATTCCATTGTTTTCGAAAATCTCATGTTTAAAATGGTTTACTTTTTGGCAATTACCCTTATCTAGAAACTTTTTAAAATAAATTTGTATTGAGTAATGATTTTTTTATTCCACCACACTTGATGAAATGATTAAATATTGCCCTGAATCACTCACACATCGAATGGTGTAAATGAGCCCCCGTTTACTGTTTAAAGTGCCCGTAATAGTTTTGTCCGCCAGGTTACGGCGATTCGTTCTCGACGAATTAATCCTTTCCGTCGGCATCTAAATTATCTCCTCAAGGCTAATGAAATCTCATCCGAAAATAAGATAAACCCATTATGCACCTAAATCGAATAATCTGATTCTTTTGTGTCAAACTTTATCATATATTATATATATATATATATATATGTATTGTTGCTTATTCTCATTTATATTAAATTAACCTATCAACTTTATTATTTCCTAATAATTAAAACAATATCATTGAATTAATTGTGTCGAATAATAAGTGACATAATCCTGCGAACATGCTTCAACCAATTAATAGTTTAATAAATGCCAATAAAAAAAGGTTAAATCAGCCAAACGTTAATCGAATGAATTCAGTTTAAACAACTAAAACGAGGGATTTAATTATTCGGAGTTTTTATGTACACTAGATTGCAAGATTGCCTGGGATTGCAAAAAAAAATCCATGGATTATAGGAAATTCATTATAGAAAATCATTAAACGGAAAGCAATTATAAGATAATCAGCATTGGCATAAATTATACAAAAATATTTAAGGAATTTAAATATGACTAAATAAATTAATTAATTACTTACAAATAAAATATCTCCTAAAAGCCTTTAGAATCCCTTAAAATAGCTTAAAATATTGAAGATCATGAAAATTCATTTTAAAACGTATGAATCACTCGAAAGCCCTTGAATATAATTCGAATTATACTTATTTATTGAAGTTCTCTTTTTTAAAAAAGGTCCAATCCTCAGAAATCATTGAAGTCCCTTGAAATCCTTAACCATTCAATAAAATTCTTAAATCGTTTGAAATTCCTTGAAATACCTTAAAATTCCTTGAAATACCTTAAAATCCCTTGAAATATTCAAAATCGCTAGATAATTAAAATCACTTGAAAACAGATGATCTATTTTATAATTGGTTTAAATATTTAGAAATTCCATAAAATTCTTTTAAAAGACTTGAAATCCGTGCAAGTCTCTCGAAATCTGTTAAAATCCTTTAGAATCCCTAAAACCTGCTTATATGTCACGACCATCAATTTATCTATACATATAGATTTGAAAATTGGGGAATTTATTCAAACAAAAGTAATTGTCCTATCTAAAAACTAAAAGCATATCTGGACTCGTCTCAGCCATATTTCTAGGAGTTTTTCGAATGATGCAAAAAAATGTTAACAATTAAATTTTTATAAACAATTCGTAATTTAATATAAACAAATGTATCAGTCTGAAAATAGTTGGAAGCACATTAGTAGACACTTCAATAAAAAAAAGCCCAGGAGTTTTCTTAATCACCGATAAAAAATAATTGTTTAAACAAATATATTGTTTATAAAATTTGTTTACATTTTTGATTGTTTAATGTACATTAACTTAAACTAACACTAAAGAAACATAAATTAAATGAAGATAACATCATTTTCAACTTAAAAAAACCACTCATAATGAATAATTCATCAATTAAACATTGTTTTTATCCCCTTCACTCTCACTACATAATAAAAAAAGCTTTTTTATATGGATTTCAATATTCGGACATCTAGCTAGAAATCTTTAAATTTCCTTGAAATTTTTTGAAATCCTACACAATTCTTTGATCCCTCTTGAAATTTTTTCATCTCTTGCAATCCTGTCGAATCCCTTAAACATCACTGAAATCTTTGGAAATCGTAAAAATTCATTAAAAACAGTATGAATTATTTGAAAGCCCTGGATTATAATTTGAATTAAACTTCTTGATTGAATTCTCTTGAAAAAAATCGTTTAAATCCATAGAAATCATTGAAATCCCTTGAAATCTTTGAAATCTCTAGAAACTCCTTGAAATTTAAATTAATTTTATTCATTTAATAAAGTTCACTAGAAATTCTTGAAATTTCTGGAAATCCTACAAAATTCTTTGAAATCCCTTGACATGTTTGAAAATAGTAAAAATCCTTTAAAATCCCTTGAAACTGTTTGGAATCTTACAAAATTCTTTGAAATCACATGAAATTTTTGTAATCTCTTGAAATCCTTTAGAATCCCTTGAGCTCCCTTAAAATCTTTAGAGATGGTAAAAAACCATTCAAAAAAGTATAAATCATTTGAAAGCTGTTAAGTGTAATTTACATTAAACTTATTTACTAAAGTTCTCCTTTAAAAAAAAATCGTTTAAATCACTAGTAATCATTCAAATCCTTTAAAATCTTTCAAATCTCTAGAAATTGATTGAAATTTTAATTCATTTTATTTATTTAACAAAGTTCACTAGAAATCCTTGACATATTTGAAAAAAGTAAAAATCCTCTAAAATCCCTTCAAATATTTCGAAATACCTTGAAATCCTTGGAATCTCGCGAAAGTCCTTAAAATCCCTTGAAATCTTTGAAATGGCTGGGAATCCTTGAAATTTAATTAAATTTATTTTGCAAAGTTTAAATAAATTTATTTTCCAAACCTCACTAGAAATGTTTTGATGTTCCTTGGAATTCATAGAAATATTTTTAAATCTCTTGAAAATCGATCAAATCTTTTTAAATTAGTTAAAATTTTTGAAAACCCCTTAAAAGCCTTAAAACCAGTAGAAGTCCCTCGACATTTTTTGAAATCCTTTGAAATCCATCAAAACCTCCTGATCGATTTTTGCATCAACTCTTTCAACATCTTAACCTTCTTAATTGCAATACTGACCTTCGTATAATGATTTTTTAAAAATAATTTTTCAAGAATAGCGAAAAAATGATAAGCAAATTATAAGGATTGCATGGGATTACATGAGATTGCAGAAAATTGCAGAGTATACACCATATTGCATGAGTAATTAACCCCTCGAGCTCAAACGAAAAACCGTTAAAAACAAATAATTAAAAAAAATAATGATCCTGAAGTGCGAAAATAATTTGATAATAATAATTTTAATATTGTTATTAACCATCAGCTGATTTAACCGTTTTTGTTCGTTTTGAATTTGTTGAACAATTACTTTGTTTAAGCATACATAACAACTTTGAAAGATTATATCTAATCGTAAAAGAGGCAGTAACAAACATTATATTATGCAGATGACAGTTCAACCTTCCCAACTATTGATTCATATGACTAGAAAAAAAAAGTAAAAATGAAATATTTAAATTGCGAACTTTTGGTGACCCAAGTGAGTCTCAAGATGGAAAGATCCATAAATAATTTCTGTCTTCTTTAGAGGAAATTTTCTCAAATAGGACCTTGAATAATGAATAATGTCTGTAATATAAAAAAAAATGTTTCTGGAGTTATTCCTTTCAAATAAAGTATTCTTTTATCCATGTAAAATACGCGATATTATTTTTTATTTTTGTTTGGAAAAACAGTAAATGTTTTCAATTAAGTATAAATACAATTGTAACTGTTTTAAATAAAAAGGGTCTTTAATCATCCCTAATTTATATCAATTAGAGCAAATAGTATTTAAAAATTCTTTTAAATCGAAACAATTTTATTATGCAAATAGATACTTGATATTTTTGTGATTAATTAATTTTTCGTTTACTTTGGGATTCACTGCGTTAATGCGAATAAAATTTGAGTATCCCAGGAAATGAATTTAAAAATGGGATTTAGTGCGAATCGGAGTTTAAATTATGTTTTTTTTTACTCACCAATTTGAAAAAACACCGTGCACTCCTTGAAAGAGCTGTCAAGAGCTCCTTCGTTCTAAACGTAACGCGTAGTTCATAGAAAGGTGAGTTGTTGTTCCCGACTGAATCACGACAGTTTCAAACTCGAGGATCTACCGCTCAAGAGACAAATCAGAGAACTCTGGTACTCTGAAGAACATTCTATCGCCATCTATTGAATTTACAGAGAACTTTTAGAGAAATTTTATTTTCATTTAATTTACCTCCCGAATTGAATTTTTATTATTAATATAGGGGGAAAATCAAAAAGTTGGAATTTTCAATTTTGAATGTTCTTGAAAAATAATTTTTCAGACCAACGCAAAAACTTTGGTTTTCTCGGGAAAATGTTGTTTCTACACAAACTTATTTTACTCAAAATATATTGTATACAACGTATACTGATCATATTTTTCCTACACAAAATATTTCCTACACAGAATTTAATATTGTTTAATACCGTTATTTTTTTCCTACACAAAATATTTTCTACATGAAATATTTTCTACACAGAATTAATTGTTGTTCAATACTGTTATATTTTTCGTATGAAAAATATTTTGTAGACAGAATACTTCCTACACAGAAATAAATAGTAATTATTTTATCCTGAGAATATTTTTAAAATATTGTATAATAGTTATTTTGTCCAATATTTTTCTTACATAAAATATTTTCGACACAGAATTGAATAGTAATATTTTATTATGAAAATATTCTCAAAATATTGTCAACAAAAATATTATGTCCAATATTTTTCCTACACAAATTATATTCTACACATCATATTTAAAACAGTAAATAAAATATTTTCTATTCAAAGTAGATCCTACACCAGATAATATGATTTTAATTTTACTTTAAATACTGTTGCTGCTATATGACACATATTCTGAGTGGTATTAATTATTTAGATCATCTCAAATTGTCTGTGACGAAAAATATCACTCTTAAAATTCTTCATCGCCGACATTAATTTCAAAAAATAATAACTTTTCACAATTTACAGAATGAAAAAATTATTGAAATAAATAAAATTTTGTTTAAGAATTGCCAAATATCTTAAACAAAGAAAAATTACTTTTCATATTCAGTAATTGTGTCATCAATCCCAGCAAAATAATAACCTTTTACGATTCACAGGATAAAAATTGTTTAAATAAGTACCAAATATGTTTAACAAGAACCATTATCCTTGAAATTCATCCACTGTATCATTTATCCCAAAAATAATAACTTTTCACTATTTACAGGCGAAAAAAATTGTTTACACAAATAATAATTGTATAGAAAAATTAAAATATTTTTTTGTGTAGGAAAAGTTTCACACTTAATATTTTTGTGTAGAATATGCCTGTGTTGAATATCTTCACTCAAAATATTTGCCATATAGCAAGTAAAACTATGATGATTTCATTTTGTGTAGGATCTACTTTGTTTAAAAAATATTTTATTTACTGTTTCAAATATGTTGTGGAGAATACATTTTGTGTAGGAGAAATATTGGACATAATATTTTTGTCTACAATGTTTTGAGAATATCTTCATAATAAAATATTACCATATAATTTTGTTTAGAATATACATATACTGTGTACAAAATATTTCGTGTAGGAAAAATATTGGACAGAATAACTTTTTGTACAATATATTGAAAATATTTTTAGGATAAAATAAGTACTATTTATTTCTGTGTAGAAAATATTTTGGGTAGGAAAAATATAACGGTATTAAATTCCATGTATGAAATATTCTGTGTAGAAAATATTTTGTGTAGGAAAAAAATAACAGTATTAAACAATATTAAATTCTGCGTAGGAAATATTCTGTGTAGAAAATATTTTGTATGGAAAAAATATAACAGTATTAAATTCTGTGTAGGGAATATTTTGTGTAGGAAAAATATGATCAGTATACATTGCGGGGAATATATTTTTTGTACAATATATTTGTGTAGGAACGGGTGTTACTCGTTTTTCTCTTCATATTAATCTCAATAAGTGCTTAAATAATAAGAACCTTATTTAACCCTTATTTAACCCTTATTTGAAATTTCAATTTTTCCAATTCAATAAAAAATATTTAATTCAAACAGTTTATAATATTTTTTATTTCGAAATCATAATTAGTAAGGTAAAATATTTTAAGCTCGATTTGAAGAAATTTCTAAAGAACTTTGAAAAATAAATTAAATTAATTTAAAATAAAAAAAAATCCTTATGATTCCAAAGACTTCAAGAGATTTTTAAGCATTTATGAAATTTCGCAAGATTTGTAGTATTTTATTGAATCTCTAAAGATTTAAAAGATTTCTAGGATATTGAACGGGGGTTTTAGAGAACTTTTAGAGAAAATTCATTTTCATTTAATTCAACTTAAGAATCAATTTTTTATGAATATAGAGTGAAAGTTAAATAGTTTTAATTATTTAATTTTAAACATTTAAAAAAAAAAGTATTTCAGAACAAAGTGAAAACTCTGTTTTTCTCTTCATATTACTCACAATAAGTGTTGAAATA
>JAABKJ010002249.1:0-28484 GCA_011634705.1 Andricus grossulariae
ATATATACATATATATATATATATAAATATTTGTTTTTTGTTTCAAACTATTTGTTTATAATTAATTTATTTTTTATTCATTTATTAAATAATTTTGTTATTTATTTTGAACAGATGACCAACAAAACTTGACCTTTTCTCTTTTCTGAAAAAAATATTTATATATGAACGCAGGAGTCAGTTGATAAAGACTTTCGAGAATACTTAGATATGATTTTTTACCTTTTTTTCTCGTGACGCCAGTTCTCGATTAAAATTAGGTAATTCGGGGAAACGCAAAAAAATTCAGTTCACAGGGACCCCACAGGAATAAACTAATTTTCTAGAAATTGGAATTGGTTATTCAGAGCTTTGAAGGTTCTCCGATCCAAATACTCGATGTATATTTATGTCCTATTATGTCGTATCAAATCGAGTTTGATCTTTCAACCAGTAAAAGAGATTACAAATGGATAAATTTATCCGATTTCAATGAAAGAAAATATAATGATTACTAAATATTAATACCCTCTGATTTGAGAAAGTGAATCTTTCTATTTACAGTCAGATTCATACTCGGTGCAGAAATAATATGAAAAAATGTATTTAATCATTACAACATTATTTCGAACGACAAGAGCAAGTCATATTCCTCAGCTTCTTCTGCTTGAGGGTACACTTTCTCATATTGGAAGACACCGATAATAACAGTGTTAAATTGATTTGAATTTCCATTCAGATAATTAATTCAATAAATAGGGTTGAGAAATCCTGCCAGACAATTTGTGCTTAACAAACCCAGACTTCATGTAATTTCTCGAAAATTATGCGCAGTCACATCACAGGACCGAAAATATAAGGGGAACCATCTCGACAGCTATAGCGGGGTGCGTTCTCTTCTCCGTTTAAATTTGACTAACGCCTTTGAATTAAACTAGGCTGAAAATGATTTTTGCCGATAATAAACGATCATTGGGGAAGCTTCACCTTCTGAAAAGTAATTTGCATCGTTACACAATATAATGATAAGGGAAAATGCTTCTAATAAATATTAGTTTAATAATGATCAGAAAATTACATTAGATTAGAATAAGCATGAATATTAAATTTAGGTTGTCAGTTGGGCACAATATTATAAAAATAAACTTTGCTATTAGAGAATGATAGTCTCGAATTTGTTAAGTAGTAATAGCTGATTATAGTCAAACACATTCACAGTTCCTATGTATAAAAAAAAACAGAAAATCGGTCTGGAATTTTTCAAGTAGAAATGGCGGGTTAAAGTCGAACATACATACCATCCCTGCTTTTTAAAAATTTTAATTTTTGAATTATGAACAAAAGTAATTACCGGTACATTTGCAAATTTAATAAAAAGATTATAAGGCAAGTGGTACAGATAAATGCCGTGTCAAAGTGAATAATAAAAAAAGTTAGGAATGATTTTGATCGTGGTACATAAGCCGAGGAAGAAATATTTGTCAGATATTGATGGGTACATGAGAATCTGTCTACCATAATACACATATATCATTTATTTGCTTTTAAATGGGTTTCACTCGGTTTTTATATCCCAGGTCAACATTTATTAATACTCATATTTAATTCATGCAGAGGTGAAAAATAAAATTGTAGCAAAGAGAATTCATCAAACATTGATTCAAGGATAAAAATTATTTCGGGGAATCAGTTAACTGATAAAAAATCATTTGAACTGATATAGGCCTATTTTTAGAAAAAACTGATTAGGATTTATGTTAATGTTTTTCCTATCTGCTGATAAATAAAAAAATAGCGTTTGTGAATTAATCGATTGAAATGAAAACTCTGAAAAGACGTATTTTTGAGGACACTGAATTCCAGATTTTTGTTGAATAATGAATATTAAACATTATTTCATGATTATAAATATTTGAAACGTGTTAATTGTGGAATATCCCAAGACTTCAAAGAACATTTTGAAATCTTCAGAAATATTTCACATTTCATCTATTCATCTATCTTTTATACTTTTGTTTCCATCTTCTTCCCTTATTTTTGTATCAATACTAATTATTCAAAAATAATTATATTGCACTAAATGAATCGGAAGAATTGATGAAGCTTGCTTGGCATTTTGCCTTCTCTACAAGAGCTTTTATTTTGTATGTAGTTTAAAAGTAGCACTATAATTTGCCACGTCACCATAGAATATTATTGTAACCAACATCTAACAGAAATACACAACTATCCATTTTCCCTTCAATCTTTTAATAAATTAAAGAAAGGTTTACAAACTGTAGGTTTAAGAGAGATGATTAGTAAGAATGATGCAGTCATTAAAATTGATGATGTTGTAATTTTCCTTTGCAATATATGAATACTTTTAATAGCTTGATATACGGAACAAGACTAAATGTCAAAAAATGTGAAAGATTCTTCAGATTTGAAAATGGTAACTAAAAAAGCACAAAGAAAAATAATTCTTTTACTTATGGTGACTTCAACACCAGCAGATGAAACAGTACCTTTCAAATTAAAAACAAGAAGGAGAGGTGTTCCTCACTGGAGCCGAAAAATTGTTTCCATTTAGCAGACAAAGTATTGCTACTTAATATTTCTCAAATTACAAATGTTATATGATCAACAAAATCAACATAAGAATATACATTATACATTATCCTAAAGAGAAAAGACAAAAATTCATTAAATGAATAAAGTTCATGTATTACTAACGTATTTAGGACTAGGGTCTTGAGGATTTCTTTCGGTCGTCTTAAAGAAGATAGCAGATCTGTAAATTCATAAAGGCAAATAAGAAAACTGATCTGTCTTCAACAAAAGTTCATTCTTTGGCTTGTTCTTTGCATCCGCTTCTAACTCATGATAGTCTTCTTCCCTTTGATCTCAATAAATTCAAATACCACACTTGGTTAATTCTACCATACCTTTCACAAGCTCTCTACCCTCTTCAAACTTACTCATTTTCCAAGATATAATTCCTGATAAAAATCCACACTCTATAAGAAATATGTTCATCAAAGTATCTTAAAATTTTAAAACCCTTTTCCAGAAATAGTCTTCATCTTCTTTTGCTTCCTGATGGGTATGGCGATCAGGCAATGGAAGAGGCGAAGACACTTCATTTCTAGAAAGTAGTTGATAGGGATGGAGAGGCTATTGATCTAGTAAAGGATGACAGCACTCCTGCGAAAAAAGTTTTGAGGATCGAAGCAAGTGTACAACATGTGTCATGGTGAATGATCGATATATCTATCGGCGTGTTATCGTCTCTGTCAACCCTGCTATCAACTTTTCTCTACCTTGGCCGTTCTGTCCACTTCACGCCTCACCTAGAACAACTCTTTTCGCTTTCCCTCATCCCCCCCTTTTTTCCTTTCCTTCTCTCATTCACTTCTTCAAATTCTCATTCTGCCTCACTCTCGCTTCAGCTTTGAACGCCACCCCACGTTTCCATAGCGATAGGTAAATGGAATCCGTAGCGAAGCCGTTGCCATGGGGATTCGCTCTGCAGCCTCAACTCACAGCATCTCTCCTCACCTCACCTTACCTTCAACTTAACGCACTGGTACTCCATCTACCTTTTCACTCTCTCTAAATTCACTCTCTTTATCATTTCCCTCTCCCACTGCTCCGCGTGCAAGAAAACACGTGCACATTTATGTCAGTTTGCTTCGACTGTGATCGAAATGCAATGAAACCTGAACGCTAACTGCGTAGGGCTGCTCACTAGGGGTTGAAGGGTGGTTGTATAATAGTTTGAAAGGAGAACATGAGCAAGAGAGTATAGTTATTTTCAATGTTTTCCAGAAATTTAGGCACCCCCCGCGAAGCTGGATACAGAATGGATGAACTTTACCTACACCCGAATTCATAGTTCCCATACCTATTCATATAAATAACTTACCCCTTCTGCATTAGGTAATAGAAATTCAAATCATGGTTTGTTTCGTACGTTTTCAAATACATTGAAATATTGTGAACATAAACCTTTCTTTAAGAGAATAACAGTCTCGAATATGTTAAGTAGTAGTAGCTGTTTATAATCTGAGACATTGATATTTCCCATATATCTTCATTTATGTTTAACTTAAGTTTCGTAATTATTTAAATTTTGATTTTAATCAGGTTTTATATAAACTTTATATTCTCAATACATCACAATGTTGTAAAGATAATGTTTCTAAAAATATAATATTCTGGAATATTTTGAGTAGTAATAGCTGATTATAAGCAAGCACATTCATGGTTTTCATACATGTTCATATAAAAACTGACCCCTCCCTGATTAGATGACAGAATTTTTTTCAGGTTTCGTATTGAATTTAGTTTGAAAATACATTAGAATATTATAAATATAATATTTTCTTTTAGAGAATAATAGTCTCAAATGCTTCAAGCAGTGAAAGCTGGTTGTAATCGAATACATTTATAGTTCCCATGAATCTTCATTTATATTAAAAACGCCCCTTTGGATTTATTAAAATTTGAATCAGGTTTCATATAAAATTTATATTTTTAATAAATTACAATATCGTGAAGATAAACTTTTCCTTTTGATAATGATAGCGTCGAATGTTTTAAGTAGTGATATGCGTTTATAGTCAGACATACTCACCATTACTGGTTTTTTAAAAATGGCAAGTGTCATGCTCATAATATGAGATTTCGCTCAGTGTACATTTAATGAACGTTATAAAATAAGTTGTCTAAATTTCAAATTTAGTGGCGAGAAATAACAGGCCTAGATTCAGAGCGGCTTATTAACGAATTGAGGAAAATGAGATGGTTCGTCATTTTCAAGGTGTTTCTTGTTTTCCCGAAAGTTGGTCGTCTTTTGAGTGTCATTATCCGTGAAACTACGTATAGAATTAACTGAACTTTACTATAAGATGTTCTACCCTCACTTTCATAATTCTATATGTATTTTTATATATACACGACACTGGCTTTTTATAATATTTTACACCGCAGTTTATGGTCTGCGTTCGTTTTATAGTCACGTTTTATAGCCACTGCATAAAAATTCACAAGTGAAAACACCTGAGCAACCAACTCCCAAGACGTGTGGAAGAAATCAAAGTTTCAGTTTTTATGAGCATGGATATTTCCACGCCTTTCTTGTATATGCATAATTGAGTAGTAATGTTTCAATCCTCATTCTTGCGTTTTTTTCAACTTTATAAGTTGTGAACATTTTTAAGATAGCACTGGAATCATGTTTTTTTATTTTTATTTCAAAGTACCAAAATAACTAAGCAAAGATGTGATTTAGGCTAAAAAAAACAAGCTCTCTACATTTAAATCAGCAAGATGTCGCTGATCAAATAACCAGAAAATAGTCACTGAATCAAATCAGTAAATATTCTGACAGATTAGCAGTGTAAAGATATTTTTAAAGATTTCAAGAAGTTTTTAAGACTTCACAAAATCTTAAGCAATTTTGAAAGATGTCAAAGGATTTAAAAAATCTTAAGGAATTTCCAAAAATTGTAATGATTTGAAGTTTAAAAGGGAATTTAAAGCGATTTCAACGGTTTCAGCAGATTTCCGAGGATATCAGTAATTCTAAGGGATTTTAAGAGCTTGCAGTGAGGTATTTTAATGAATTTTCCAGGATTTCAAAGGCTTTCATAGGAATTTAAAGATTTCAAGCGATTTCAAAGAATTTCAAGAAATATTAGATTTCATATAACTTCACATAATTTAATAATATGTTTAACAATTTTCAAGAGCTTTACAAAATTGCAGGGGATTTAAAAAAATTTCAAAAGATTGAAAACATGTTAGGGTATCTCAAGGGATTCCAAGAAAGTTTTGAGAGATTGAATAAATTTCAAGGAATTTCTAGGAATATCATCAGATTTCATGTAGCTTGACGAGATTTCAAAGAATTCTATAATATTTTAATTAAATTTTAAAGACAGTATCACAAGAAATTTAAAAGGATTTTAGAGATTTTAGGGTGTTTTGTTATATCACAAGGAATTGTCAACAACCTTAAAAGCTTCAGGGGATTTCAAAAAATCGTATAATATTTTTATGAAATTTCAAAAAATTTATTCCTAAGAAAATTCAAAGGATTTTAGAGCTTTCAGAGTGTTTCGAATGATTCCTAGGCACTTTCAACAGCTTAAAAAAATGCAAGGGATTTCAAATGGTTTCAAAATATTAGAAATATTTTTTTATATTGCGAGGAATTCTTAAAGATTCAAATCAATTCAAAGACTGTAAGGCATTCAAAAAAAAATATGCACGAAAACAAAGTTTTTTCACAAGTTTTGAAATTTCATAAAAATATGAACTTAAGTGATTTGATAAAAGATTCGAGAAAATGGAATAATCTCGTTTTATATTACATATTATTAACGTGTCTTATGATCTCAATCACACTTTTAAATGTTTATGTTACTTCAAGTCACATTTAGCTCGTCTGGAAATCTATAAAAATGCATATTCAATATTTAATAATTGGAGATATGCATAGTACCTTTGTTGCATGTTGTATAATGTTTCAATTATCTTTCTTTCCATGTCAATGGCTGTCGATTATTTGGTAACTCGGGTGTCCCAGGAAGCAAGTAACTAAATTGTATTCAATAAGACATAGTAAGGCATGTATAGAAAAGGCTTTAGTAAACGCAACAAATGAGATTTCACAATTGTACCCAATTTTTTCTGACAACAGTAGATTCGAGATTCTATTCGCTTGTGAATTTATTTTGATAAAATATTTTTCTTATCAATGTGCTTTGATTAATTTTTGATAAAAAATGTAAAATCAGTCACCGGAATGGAACAAATTGAGACGAGATATCGAAATGTCGAGAAAGCAAGAGGTGAGAATAGAGATATCAGGGGTAATAACTGCTCGGGTGCTCGTTAACGCTTTGATTAGTACGCTTGGGCTTCGAGTCTGTGACTCCGGAGACGATCAAAGTTCTCTGCTATGCCACTTCACGCCTTTTGAATCTTCTTAACAAAGCTCCGCCTTCAGTTTTAATGAAGTAATTATGTAGCAGGATACCTAGTAAGAAACGAACCGTCACGCGCAGTGCCTTCATGAAGTTTTGATCAAGGGTGCATGCTGCGACAGCTCAAACTAAATTGGCCACTATTCTTGTGGTTTACACATCAAGAGTCAAGAGTCTTACGTGCAATAATAATATCATCGTGCCCACGGGTATTTCAGAGAATTTGTGCGTCTATGTTGCTCAACTTGCTCAAGTATTTTCCATTCAAAAGGTTCCAACTTTGGTCATTACCTTCGGTTTCAGTAATGGCATTAAGATATTTAGTTCAAAGGCAAGAAAAAACAAGAAGCAGAAACAATTCGGAAAAGTAGAAAGTTCGTACGAAGGACATTTAGGAAAGAGAGGGGGCCCTAATTGAATTGCAGGTCAATAATGAGAGTAAATCATCACTAATTGAAAGAAAGCTTTTAGAGGTAAAGGTCGAGCTATGTAAAATTACAATGATTACTTTAAATGATTCAGTTTTAATATTTGTAATTAGAGTGATTAGGAGTATACTGCAGGATTCTACAGAATGTAATAAGAAATAATAAAATTTGCATTTCATTTGCATTCCAAAGTTGTTAATTATAATGTATTTCTCTGACAGGATGCTTAAAAATTCCTTTTAAAGTGTAATGAGGGTAGTGTTTAACATATGAAGACACTAGAATGACAAATGGATGAAGACCAAAAATGAAATTTGACAGCATGCACAAAAAACTCTACATTTAAGATGTGACAACATTAAGAACATATTTCTCAAATCACGAAAATATAGCTACAACTTTTTAAGGGTTGTTAAATTGTGCAAATGTATTTTTCTTTATGCCAAAATTTTCAACATTTTCACACTGGAATTTAAGAATTTATAAAAAAATATGAAAATGACAACTGGAAAAGAAACAGAAATAAAATTATTTCTATTCTACATGATTGCAAATTTTCTCAAAATTATTAAAGTATTCAGATATTAATTACAATGTTCTAGACAGGAAAACTAAATGGTCCTTATCCAGTTGTCATTTCATGATTTTAAAATGAAGTTTTTCGAGTCAACGGGCAATTTATTTTGACACATTCTCTATGAGTATCGATAAATTTCCAAGATAGGCAGTACAAAACTAGATAACTAACAAAGTGGATGTGGAAGATGACAATCTCAAAGTAACACTAACCTGAAATTTGAGCACGCTAGCCTATAGATTACGATTGAAAATTAAACATTTATTTAAATTAAAAAATAAAAACATGCTCCCGAGATATTGTGGAACATGCAATGAATAAAATCCAAGATTTTGAAATGCACTTTATTTATGGACGTTAATTTCAAATGAAATAATTCCTAATCAAAATTATTTTGCGGCTGGTTTGTTTCTTGATTATTATAGTTTATGACACCATTATTGAAATAATTTATTTTTTAATTTGTAAGTTAATTTAAAATGACGCACATACGCTTTTGAAATTAAGTCATTTCAGAAATTAAAAAACTAAGTTAAGGATTTATTGCTTCCATATTAAAATTACTGTATCAAACTAATCATAACAGAAATAAACATTCCATATTTCTTCAGACCTAGACTTTACAGTTTGCGCTAATTTCAAAAATATATTATTCGCTACTCACATTCCTACTATTGATGTAGTCAATTATTTATTTCCTTGAGTTGTTTCGATTTTCAATCTTGATAATAATTGATCTTCATTTGTTAGAGATGGTATTAATTATTGGTTTGCTAACCAATTTTTTCTTTGTTTCAGGTAAGTTTCTATTTTGCCGTATCTCGTCTCCTAAAGCTTGGTAAGCGATAGTTAAGTTTAAATGCATACCTAAAATTACCATCAATTTTAGAAATGCATCGATTTATCTTGAAAATAACGCTTCAAAGTGCGATAATTTTGAAACTGAAATCCTTGTAAATTAAACAATTTCGGGATCATTCAAATTTGGTAGAAAATTCAATTATTTGGTTCAAAGGGAACATTTTTGTTGAAAATCCATATTTTCAGTTGAAAATTCAACTATTTGATTGAAAATGAATGTTTGCGGTTTAAAATTAAAGTACTTGGTTGAAAGTTGAACAACGTTGTTAGAAAAAAACGTTTTTTGGGCTAAAAATCAATTTTGTTATCTGCAAATTTAACTATTCCATTTTTTATTGTAAATTTATCCTGTTTAAGTTGAAAAATCAACTATCTGGTTAAAAATTCGAGTATTTGGTTGAAAATTCGTCTTTTTAGTGAGAGATTTAATCTTGTTTGCTGAAAATTTATCTTTTTTGTCGAGCATTTAACTATTTGGTTAAAATTCTTGATTTTAATTGAATTCAAGTGGTTCAAAATTAGTTTTTTTTTATTGCAAAGTAATATTTTAAGTTGAAAAATTGAGTATTCTATTTTTGGTAACAAAAATATTTTTTTTTCAATAGAAAATTCTTGTATTTATTGAAGGATTCTTGCCTGAAAATAAATCTTTTTGTTGAAAGTTCAACTGGCTTCTGAGACAGTCGTGTTTTGACATAAAAAGTTAACTATTTAAATTCAAATTGAAATTTCTTACGAAAATTCGTATCTTTAGTTTGTAAGTTAAACTATTTGGTCGCTAATGCAAATGTTTGATTGAACATCATTTTGGCTGAGTTACTTTCCGATGGTGGGGGAGACTAAATTACGGTTGTCAACGTGGGGGCCGAGGGGGTCAAAAATAGCCTAAAATTGTTAACGTAGTTTATGGACGGTTCGCTACTTGCAGGCCAATTTTTAATTTATTTTTGAAATGTATGAAGGAACTGTAATTTTCTACAATTTTAGTTTAAAAAGATACACCAGGTTATGCTCTGGGAAATATTAGATTGGGTAAAGCAATGGAAAAAGAAGATTGATCAGAATGTTGATTGGACTTAAGTTTTCAATTTCTCCACGTCAATCCAGCCTGCGATCAAGAAAGCTGGGTTATACTTCGCGACTAAAGTCGGAATTTTCCGTGCTTTCTAATTAACGATGCCACCCGGCATTGAACATATAAGGCATGCCGTAGGCATTAAGCTTCACTATCGCGTAAGGTTAGAAGGGGTTCGAATTAGGTGGCAGCCAACGTAAAATAAAGGAGTCAGGGGTAAGCAGGAAATTTCAGGGGAGCGAAAGTTCCGTCTCTAAAATAAAGGCCCTCAGGCTCGAAATAGTCGCTAATTTATTTTCAGGATGTAATTATACTTTCACTGCACAGCACTGTATAAATGTGAGGTATATTCATAGTTTTCTTCCCTTTTGGGGAGGAAAGAGTAAGCTGAAAGGAATGTTGGTTTGCCTTTGAGCTACTAAAGCTTTATGGTAAAACATACTGAATAATGAAGTAGTACCCCAGTGCTAATGAATTATTCCTTGAAATAAATGTACAATCATTATTTACTCTTTTAGAGAGGTCTCATTTGAATTATTTTCTTTTGTTGAAGAATTTTCTTGAAAAATACAAGTTTCTTTTATATTTGTAATTGACAATTAGACTTGTTACTAGAATTGTAATTGCGTTCCAAGAAGTGAGCAATATATAAAGTCAAACTCCTAATTGGCTGTCTTCCTACGTCACATCGCTAATGATGGCACGCTCAACTGATTTTCGTAGTCCAACTTCGAATAGTTAGTAATCTCACTGCACGCAGTGCGTGTTCTCAAGCGAGATTAAGTGGAATAAACTTTTACGTGGACACCTCTCAAGTCCTCATTGCACGATTGCTATTTCCTCTGGGAAACTCATTACATTCAAGTGACATTTCTATTATCTATGGCATTTAGATGCAGTAAAAACTAACGAGATCTGAACTCTTGATAAAAAAAAATAACAGTAAAAGTAAGTAAGAATAGTAGAGATATAAATGTGCATTAAGTTGTTCCGCTTGCATGGAAATGCTTTGTCTTTGATTTTCAAGTTATTATTTTGCACATTAGATTAGATTGAAGTAACTCGATACTACATTACACGATATACTTGTTAACAATATATTTAATTTCTTCAAAATTTTAATAATTTCAATCGAACAATTTTACTTTATTTGAATAAGCAATTCTAAAGCAGTTTACTTTTTGAGACCTTGAAACTAATTTTTTGTTGCTTCGAAAACTTGAATTCAAAAATATTTGGCATGAAATTTCTTAATTTTGGTAGGTTTTAAATTTCAAATTTCACATATTGAAGTCTTTGATAGTCACGCTTTTTCATTTTCAATGTTTTATATCTAAAATTACATGTTATTTTAAACATTTTTTTAGAATAATTGAATTATAAAGCTTTATCATCGAAAAATTTCCCATTCTGAGTGCTGAAAATGACCGTAAATTTATTTCTTGATGTTACCAAAATTTGTCTAATCATTGTGAAAGTTAATCTTTTTTATGTACTAACAATTTTTAAATTCTAGAATATTAGAAGTTTGGACTTTGAAACATTCGATTCAGTTTAAAATTTAAAAATACAAAATTTTAATAACTTCGAATTGAAAATTATAAAAATTCAAAAATTTCAGTTATTCAGTTTGAACATTTTCAATTTTATATAATACCGTTTAAATTCTTTTAAATTTAAAATGATGCAATTTTCAAAATTCTCAGCTAAACATATTTAATTTTTAATGTTTCAAAATTGTTTTATTTTCGAAATTTTACTCTGATATAATTCAAATTAGAGATTCTTCAACTCAGCTGTAATTTTATAATTTTGTATGTTTTGAATTAGAACTGATACAATTTCAACTCTTTTCTAATGAAATTGTCTAGTCCTTTTCATTTCATTTGAAATATTTTCCTTTTTCAACACTTTATCTCTATATTTGTTTAATTTAAATCGTTTTCAATTCAAAATAGTTCGATATAAATCATTTTCATTTTAAATGCTTTATATGATAATGTCTTTTAAAAGATATTTTTAATGTTAGGAATTAAAAATTCAAAGGCGTGAACGCGTGCTTCGCGCGCATGGATTGTCTTCTAGTATGTATATACCGGAAATGTAAAAAAATGTAAGATATAATCGAAAGAAAGAAAAAAATTTCTCGTAATGGTATGAAGAAAGTTTACAGTGCTGTCATGACACTTTTATTTTTTTATTTTTTAGATCTCAGGGTTGGCCTGAAACAAAGTTATCTCAAGAGTTCAGCACTTAAACTTCTGTTTTTATGGACTGAAAGTTTTAAACAATCGGTGAGATGAATACTTATCAAATTTATTTCCGAGTAAATTTCACGCGGAATGCTAAAAAGTAAACGAAAACTGTATACAGAATAAAAGTGATTTCGTAATTCCATTCCCTATTTTTCCTCTCTTAAAAAACTGCTGAGTACAGAACGCGGATTCCGTACGTTCTTTAATGCTTCCTTACTGTAAATCAATTTTTCCAGGAGTAAACCAGTTTCGCAAAAGTCTGAGTTTATTGGTACGTGCTCCATCATATTTATATACCCTACGCGTATCCGTACAATTGTCGGCAAGCTACATTTCTGAGGAGTCCGACACTGCAGAAACCAAGAAGCCACAATGTAATACAGCTACTGTTCCTTCTGATAAAGTTTGGTATTTCGTGACAATTTTTAAACCTTTCAATCTTAAATGTCAGTGCCGGAATTGTGATGAAATTCGAACTATCTGCCATTACGCAATTTTTCGTAAGACCAACCCCTTTTCCAGCTCGTTCAGGGCTAATTTTACGAAAAATTCCGTCAGACTAGCCCTAGCGCTATACTCAACCGGTTAGTTTTACAGACAATTCCGTAACACTAGTCAGTGCCAATAAAATTTTACTTGAATTCATAGCTGCTTTATTTCTTCTTCCTGTTCAATTAGAGATAATTAAAGGAAGCGATGCTACACAACTATTGTACAAACTTTTCTAATGTAGCTTTATAGGATGCATAACTGAAACTCTGTTCACGAGTTAAGGAGTTCATAAAATTAAGAGGCGATGTCAATATTAGGTTAATAATTAAGTCTGAAATAACGGTACTTGAGAAAATCTAAACGAAAAGAAACGAGTTCATACTTTGCATAAACTTGACTTAAGAAAAGTCCAATAAAATCCTAAGTATATTAAAAACTAAATTGCATACATTATTATCCTACGAAATAATAGATAATGTCATAATAAAACATTGAATTACAATACTTCGAGTTTCAGTTGTACATTTCGTTGCAAATTCAATTAATTACACAGTCAATGTCAGATGATTAATGTTATCCCGAAACCGTATAAAATGAAATGCCACGGTTTTGAACAGATTTCCGATCTTTTATTCGACCCTACATTTTTATCTCAAGAAACACTTTTAGAAGGTAGGAAGAATAATTTTTAGAGACATATAGATTTATGGAATATCATTGGAAAATTAAAATTGTTTACCCAATTGGAAATTCAAATCATGCTAAAATATACCCTGTTGGTCTTAGGAAGTTATAAGTCTTTGAAAAGTGGGATTCGCTTCTAGGTCAATCTATAGAAACATTTTTAGAACGAAAAAAATTAATTTCTAGAGTTGAATATTTTTATTTGGTTGAAAATTAAATTTTTATACTGAAAATTCAACTGTTCCAGCTAAAGATTCCTCAAAAATTCTACTGGTAAATTTTTGGCTGAGACATCATATTTTTTGGATGGAAATTTTATTCTTCGGTTGAAAATTCGACCGCTTTTATGGAAATTTGTCTTTTTGGACTAAACATTCACCTATTTGTTTGAAAATAAACTTTTTTCTTGAAAAATATTATGTTCTGGTTGAGAATTCAACTACGTGATTAAAAGTTGAACTCTTTTGTCGCAAATGCATGCAATTGGTTGAAAATTCGTCATTTTAACTGAAAATACATCTCTTTGGTTGAACATTTAACTATTTTGTTGAAAGTATGTTTTTTTAAAACAAAAATTTTTTTAGACTGAAAATTCATTTATTCCAGTTGAAGATTCATCATTTAAGTTGAACATTCATCCGTTTTGGTAGAAATTGTATCTCTTCGCTCAAAAATTCAACTAATTATGGTTTAAACTTCATTCTTTTTGGCTGAAAAGTCTACTATTATATTTTGTATTGAGAATATTTTTACTGGCTTAAAACTTTATTATTGGTTTTAAGATTTAATTACTTTGTTGAAGATTCAAAAATTTGGTTGAAACGTCATTCTTTTTGGTTGATAATTCAACTTTTTTGTCGGAAAATCATCTTTTCGTATTAAAAATTGAACTATTTTTTTGAAAATTCCTATTTGCGGGTTAAAAATTCAACTGTTTCTCAGAAAAATCGCTATTTCGGCTTGGAAATTCCACAATTTGGTTGATTTTTTCCCCTTTTGATTAAAGAATCTTTTTCGGTTGCGAATTCATCTACTTTGATAAAAATTCATCTTTTTGGTTTCAAAAATTTCCCTTTTTTGTTGTAAATTCGTCTTTTTCAGTAAAAAATTGAACTATTTGGTTGAAAATGTATGCATACTGTCAAGAATTCATTCTTTTTTTTATTTAAGGATTCATTTTTTTATCTGAAAACCTAACTATTCTAGTTGAAAAATTATAATTTCAGTTGAATTAAATATCATCACTTGGCTTGCACTTATAAATCTTTCAGAAGTGAAAGTCGGAACTAGAAGTCTAAAGAAAATCCTTTTAGGAAGAAAAAATTAATTTCGAAAGCCATAGAGTGTTAGAGAGAATTTTTCTTCCACCCTGAAATTCGTAGAACATTTCTTATGTTAAAAACATGATGACGGTCATGACTAACTTACGACTTTTAATAAACATTATAACAACTGCGACTAGAGAGACATGAATAAAGTTGTATGAAAATTAATTTTTGATTCGCAAAAGTGGATCATTTTGATCTAAAGTTGATAATCAAAATTATATGCAACGCTTTTGTATCTCGAGGTTTACGGTGTAGTCGACTAATAATTCTCTTGTACTAATTGTTCATAATTTGATGTATTCCAATTTACCTATATAGAAGCAGATTTAACAATTAATCAAGGGTGTTGGAGATCATGAATGATTTTTTCTGAAGCTCATTTTTTTCGCTGCCTTTGTTCCATTTTCAAGTGGAGAGAAATCGTGATCTCATCGCAAGTCTGATTAATACCTGTTCATTTCTGTGACTGGTGCAATTCGACGATGTCGATATCTCGATCGTACAGTTCCTCGACCCGGCGAATCACATTGTGTAGATTAATTGACCTAATATTCTAAGTTTCATCGCCAAATGTCGGGACTGTAATTTTTTCTCCTAAACTTATTTCAAATGAACTAAGAAGGTAGAAATAATTTGTGATTGAGAGTGTAATATAATTTTTGCTGAAGAAAATTACAACTGGCATTATTTCAAAATCTCCGATTTCGACTTTATCTGATTACAAAAGGCAGCTTTAACAAACTTTACTCGATTCCCTCGCAACTTTTATTGATATAACTGAATAATTCTCTTGATATGAAAAAAACGAAAAATTTTATAGATTTCCTAAATAGAGTGATGTGCTTCGTTCTTTCAAAGCTACGAATGTAAATGAAAAATCCCTGTACGCGGGTTTGGTAAAACTCCGACATTCGGTACGTGCTGAATACTTTGTTTACCAATCGAATGCACAAACGAATCCACGTATCATTTTACGCAGAAATAAAATAAAATCGAATTGACAGAATATGCGTAAGTCTTTAAAACAAAAAAAATAGAAAGCAATAAGTATGATAAGAAAGTGATAGTAGGCATCACTAGAAATAATTCTATCCTAATTTTATTCAGAAAAATACCCCTAAAAGTGAAAAATTCACCCTCTGTAGGGTCAGAAAATTTATAATGCACTGTTATCATATACGTTAGATACTTGCTGCCTTGAATGGTAAAAATTAACCTTGTGAAAATTTAAATGTGTGCCAGTGATAAAAAACTACCCTCAAACTTTTGAAAATAACTTTTTATAACAATATTTTGCTTCTTTCACAGTTCTTATTCACACAATTTCTCATAAAATAGCCATAGGATAATTTCAAAAATATTGCTAGAATATTTCATTCAATATTTCATCAATAATTTGAAGACAATTTGAATTTCATTTTTAGGACTCTAAATCACCCTTATTAAGAAAAAATTCTTACATCAACTTTGAATAATGTTAATAAATAATTTTTGTTGAAGTGTATTAATATTATGGGTCAATCGATTCATTTTGAACCCAGGAATGTTTTATGTTGTTGCATCACTATGAAATACTTAATCAAAATTACTAATGTCATCGTCGGACTCCTCTCATAAAAAATGGTGTGAAGAACTGTGAAAGAAGCAAAATATCATTCTAAAAAGTAGTTTTAGAAAGTTCAAGAGTAGTTGTTTTCATCACTGACATACATTGAAACGTTTACAAGGTCATTTTTAATCACTAAATGTCGAAAAAATCTAAGGTATGTATATAAAGAAGCACATTATGAATTTTCCACCCACCATATAGTGTGGTTTGTCACTTATATGAGTTGAATTATAAATTAAATTAGGGTAAAATTGTATTCAGTGATGTTCACCATCGTTTCATTGTCATACTTATTACTTTTACGTGAAGTCGTCATATTTTCACACAACAACAATAATAATTAACACTATTTAGCGTTGAAAGGCCTTGTACCAGACCTTCAACATTTTTTTTATCCATAAAAAAATTGTACAATTATTTTTACACCAAATGAAAAAAATTAGGGGTACAGTGTAGTGGCGCGATTATAGAAGACAACTTATATTTTGATTTCTTGAACGATACATTCCCATTGTTTTATTCTTGGAATTTTCAATTTGACAGAGGAATAAAGAATTGCTTCTTCACTAGAATTATGTGCATAATTATTTCCCTATCTTCTAAATTAATCCCACTTTGGCAATCTCTTAACATTTTCTTCAATCTGGAAAATAGAGAAACATGGTCCCACAGTAAGAAAAAACTTTTGCATTGTACGTTTTAGCAAATCGAAAGAAAAGATCCCGTGATACAGGAAAATAAATTATTCATAAGAAGTGATAAGGATATGATTTGATATGAATTTGACTTCAATTTGATGTTAATTAGGTACTGATAATCTTGAACAGTTCTGATTGACAATTTCATCTGGTCTTCAGAAATCTGTGTGTATTTTGGGATTCGAATTAGGCCTGAAGTGATTTATTACAGGACCGGTGCCGTTGGGAATATCGATTACAGGATGTCCGAATTCTCTTGAGGGAAGGGACCAAGGGAAAGGGGATTTATGCATGTTTTGGGTGAAGGGGTTGCATGATCATCCGCTAGCGTGTCACCACTTTAATTACATTCATCGTGCGACCCTATCAGTGCCCTTATTTGAAAAACTGACTTGTTAATTTTCGAATCACCGTCAAAATAAGTTAGAACACTAAACTGTACATCGATCTTTACATTTGCATGTTAGGATACATATTTTAATATTGACTTTTCTTGTAAAAGTTGTACAATAACACATATACCTATCTACTAGCTCGTGAGTAAAAAACTTTAAAATCTAGAATAACAAAAGATACCATAGTGCTTTAATAAGGATTAAAAGAATATGATTTCGCTTTTAACTAAAATTGCCAAAAAGATCCTCTTCGTGTTGTATTTATTAAAAGGAGATTAGTAATACTGAAAATTGCAGATTAAATTTTAATTTAACTTCCGAAAACTCGTCTTAAACTCGAGACTTTGTTAACTGAAGCTCATCTCTGGTTCTACTATCTGAGTTACCTTCTTGTTTCAACCCTTTCGCGCGACATAATTGAGTGTCACCTGGCATAACAAATGAAGCAGAGCATCGTTTCGGCATCCGAAAGCCTGCCTTGGGTCAAGTTACTCATGACGTTACTGATTAATGAACCGGTCCTGTTCAACACGGAAGGGTCAAACCGATGGTGTCCACTAAGTATCTACCCTGATGTTCCGAGTTGAAACATTGTGACTTTTTGGAAAACAGTTCAGTTGAATGCCCTTTAAAGAAATGTATCTGTAACTGTGAAATTCAGCCATTTATAATACAAAAGTTACGTGTTTTAAATTCAAATTTAAAGAGCTTCAAAAACACTTACAACTTAGAGAAATGGTCCGGAAAATTTTCGAGTTGCCAATCCTTTATTTGTATGTACAACTTTTTAAGAATATCGCGAATTTCAAAAATAAATAATATGAGAAATATGAATGTTACTTCCGCATATTCTTTCTTGTATTTGTTTCAAAAATTTCGTTCGTCTGTAAGAATAAATATAGAATATCACCAATTTTTATTACAAGGCAAAGTTTCACTGCACTCAACACCTTCCACTCGAATAGTATGATATTTATGAAATTTTCAAAAGACTGATATGGAACGCAATAAGGCATTGAAGTGAAACTGCACAAAGATTAAGAAAACGTCCATTAACGTCCCTATTGTAAGGATTCATAAGATTTCCGTGACACCCCCCCCCCCCTTCTTACATAAGATTTTATATTTTTTACTGAATATGTTAAAAAATATATGTATACATTTATATATTATTTCAACTTTAAACAAGACTTCAAAATATTTCAACATGTTTCGAAAGATTTCAACAGATTTCAAGGGATTTTAAGGTATTTCAAATGACTACATATTATGTCAAAAAATTATAAAATTTCAACAAATTTAATGAGATTGTCAAAGCTTTTCGAGGATTTAATGAGATTTCAAGGGCTTTAAAAACCTTTCAGGAACATACAACAGTTTCAGTGTATTTCAAACGATTTCTGAGAATGAAAAGAGGTTTTGCAGATTTCCAGAGATTTTACAGCGCTTTAAGAGATACCGAAGGATTTCTTTGGAATTTAAGGGATTTTGGAAGTTTTATGGAATCAAAATCAATTTCCGCGGGATGCAAAGAATTCTAAGGGATTTCAAGAGATTAAAAAATATTTTAAAAGAACGCACGCAATTTTAAAGTATTTTAAAAGGATTTCAAGAGATATTGAAGTATTTTAATAAATTTTGAAAATTTTTAGGAGATTTTAATGGGATTTTTTAAGATTCCAAGGGATCCCCAAAATTCAAAGATATGAAAGGAGTTTTTAATAGATTTAAAAGTATATCCCCGGATTTTAGAGGATCTTAAAGATTTCAAGGGATATCATAATATCACGAAATATTTAACGGAATTTAAGGGATTTTAAACAATTTTTAGAGATTTCAAGAAATTTTCTCCTCCGCAATTCGAATAAAAAATAAATAACATAAATAACGATATAATGTGTATAATGGTGTGAAAAATAATTTCAACAGCCAAAACAGGTTTTAATTAGCATATGTAAAAGCAAATAATAAAAAAGAGGAAAATAACGCAAAAAATTCCTTTCACCTCCCCCCCCCCTCCCAAGTAAGGATTCATAAGATTTCCCAGGAACCCACCCCAAAGCCTCACTCAATAAATGGACGCTCCTGAGGCACTCGACTTCTCTTAACAGAATACTTTTTTCTAATGATTTTGAAGTATTTTCTACTTAAAACGAAAATGAATTGTGGATAAATTAAAAACTGTGCTTTGTATGGAGGTTCTTGTATAGCAGAAAATTGTTTTTAGTCATTAAGGCTATTAAAGAATTTTGCACTCGTCCTTTGATTATTATTGATTAGTTTTGGATAGTTTGCAAACGTTTTAAATATCTAAAAAAGCAAAAGTACAAAGTCCTTTTTGAAAAAGGTGAAATATAATTCTTTCTTCAAAGTCTTTCAAATTATTGTTCAGAAAATGTTATTTCACTTTAAAAACTAAGTAAAAAAGTACTCTGAAATAAATTAAGAAGAAATTTGTGAAAAGCTGTTAATTTTTTGTTTAATAAAGTCTCTCCAACGTTCGAAATTTGCCTTCCAACTACTCATAAATCAACAGAAAGGTGATATCGGTGAAGCAATATTGAGTTTACCTACTTTTAGGTTGAAGAGGGTTGAGATTCACCGTGTAATCTTAGAGTAAAAGAAAACTATACTAATTACTCAAAATATTCATTAGCTTTACATAAAATAAATATTTCTTTATACCTCATTTTCCCCAAATAATAAGTGAATTCTTCTTCTCCAAGGAATAATTGCTCTCATCTTTTCTCAAGGTGCTTATTACATTTTCATGCTAATAAAACAATTTCATAATGGCGCTAATTGAGAAAAAATAAGTGTAAGGAGTGGCAGAAGGACTCCATGAAAGAAAAGTTGAAGATTTGTTTCTTGACATAACTCGGTAAAAACGGGAACTTTTCTGAGGGTCGGTGTATAAGAGGGAAAAAACTGACAGATAAAATGTCGGATGGGTACATGTATTTGCTTCTTGCAGAAAAGTCCCAGGGGTCCGGATCGGCGCAGTCTTCTCCCGCCTACTTAAATAAACTTTCCAACATTCCGCGAGGCATTGGCGCATGAAAAATGTTAATAAGGCAAGTTTTAACGAGCAGAATCTTGCTCTGTCGACCAAAGGTTTCCTGAGTTTCCTGGGTGCGCTTGCCTTGCCTGACCTTCCCGCCTGGCGGATTTTTATTAATTGAACACGTTAAGTAAGATCCTCTCAACATTGCGAAGGAATCTTTGGGTTTTCTCGAAGCTTCTCATCTTTAACTTTGTCGCCTCAAGCAGGGTGTGGCTCGAAATCCTTTCCCAGCCTTCCCTTAACTTTACTCTAGTCGAGTTTATAAGCCAATGTAGAACTAATGTCGGATGTAATTCTGTGTAATTAATGCCTATATTTCCATTCAAAATTTAATAAAAAAAGTTTATTAAACTGTGTACTCAAATAAGCTTGAATCTTTTAATATGATTGCGATCATTGAGTGATACATTTTATTTATTCATTTAGCTAAATAATAAAATTCACTTATGTATATAACAATTCCTATAATTTTTGCAAGTACAAAATTGTCTTCTTCTCTGAGGCTAATTTCATTTTTTTTTTTTAATGAAACTTAAAGAAATAGCAAGTGATTTGTATTAACGTTATCAATTAAAACTATTTGTCTATAGAAATTTGCAAATGTCCTCCAAGAAATTTAGAAATAAAATGAGGGTTGAGATTCAAAATCCGCAGTTTTTTTGATAATGTTATTGATAGCAATTCATCTGCTCAAGTTTCTCAAACTGTCCTTTTTTATAAGGTTCATTATATACATACATTAAGGTGGTCCCACAAAAATTATTTCTGCATTTCCATGTGCTTTGTCTTTGTTCCTCCCCCAAATTTGAGAAAAGAATTTTTTTAATTAAAGTTCAAACCATCAAAAACTGTAATTGGATGATTGTGTGAATTCTCTTTTCTTAAAGCTTTTTCGGCTTCAGCCAATACATACCTCGGTTCGAAACTTCTGTTTAAGGTTTAAGCTATTGTCTGATTTTTTTCGAAAATTATTGTTTACCATACGAAATGGACCATCTTATCCTAAAAATATATACAAGTTCAAAAACATGTAAATTCGGATGCTGTATCACTTTTACAATTAATGAAACTGAGAAACTCCTTATTAGTGATTTTTTGAATATATTCTAGATCTGTATTTAGCAAACAAGGATGTGAGTTTTCAGAATTTCGTTTTTTTGTCTTATATATTGGGCTGAGTTTAGTCGTCCCGAAGAATTGGCGTAGTTGAAAAAGGTGATGGACTAGTCGTCCCGTAAGTTCGAGACAACTCACCAAAGTTATGAAAAATATTTGACTACTCATTTTGAATTTCGGGACGGAAAGACACTTCATTTATTTTTACCCTGTTCATATATGAATTAATATTCCTACTGTCGGCGCAAAAATTATAGGTAGTTGCCTTTGAAGCCTAACAACTCAGAAAAATAAACCTAGAATAATAAGTACTCGAGTAAAAATGCTTCGACTTGAGTTCGACTTGGCGCTGTCTTCAATTCGTCTCTAAGACATATAAAAATACAGGAAATCTGGAAAATACTTACCAATGAAGAAAAACCATGCAAATAATGAACTCTTATCTTATTGTTGAAAGGGATCGAACTATTTATAACAAAAAAACTGAAGGCGTCCCTAAGAAAAGAGGTTAAAATATGAGTTTAAATAGGTTTCGTGTTATTCATATTTTCCAGTATAGTTCTTTAGAAACACATCCTCATTTTAGGAAAAACGCAGAGACATTAAAATAATATTCAGAAGCAATAGTAATCAGTAAACTGGTTATTTCGAATTAGGAGGAGAATTTTTTTATTTTTCTCGAAATCAAAATTTCACTCCGAAGGTCCCTTTTTGACACGCGGCTTTAATTTGAAGTTTGAAGATGCAAGTAGGAGATAAAAAATCCAAGTTATACCAACAATCCAAATCTTGAAAAATTATAAAAACAGGCTATCTGAATTTTAGATACGTATTTTGAATTTTAGTTTTTAAAACTACTCAAACTGCCCATTTCAATTTGCCTCTGCGCTTTTCGGGTACAATTACACCTACAAATCAGCCCTGATACTTTGTCAAAAAGTTGATTCAAGAAATCCGATCGGCCCTGGAGTCCAGACTATAGATATAGCCGTGGGCTCTAAAGGTTAAAAAAGCCTTAGACTGCAGGCCAGTTGCCTTTCCTGCTACCTTATTGGCTTTCTTCGCTAAAGGGTGGATATTGCATTATCCGCTCAAACAAACCCCAGCTTCGGCTAGCTAGCTTAAAGGTGAACCGACTTCGGTGCAGTCAAAGTCGATAATAGTCGCCATTGAGGGTGAGTAGGTTCGAGTCGAAGGTTTGAAAAGGTTCTGGAAGCGTGGGGTAGTAGGTACCGGAGGGTTGGAGTTAGGGTGTGATAAAGTCGTTATACGGGCGACACCTGCCCTCCTGTTCCCGTTCACCACCCTTTCTTCTCAGCCCACCTCTCAGCCTCTCTTCATCCTCCCTATTACGGGCACAATGTTAAAGGGACTCCCGACGAGATTGAATTTGCTAACGGAAAACGCGAGTGAGTGAAACGTATTTGCTTTTTATCCCTCTCTCCATTGAGAAATCTCCCATCCCTCTCCTGATTCACCCTCCCTCCGCTTTCCCGCACCACCGCGAACCATCACCCCCATGACTAGTTTTCCATGCCGAAGACTCGTGCCTGCAAATCGACCCCTACACGCACGAACCGGTACATTTGTTCGACTTAAATCAGGAAAAGACATTTTACTTGATACCTCTTCCAGGTTATGCACGCCATCTCAGCTTAATGAAATCATACCTATTTCGCTTTGATCTTTAGTCATCTCCCTCTATATTCTTTAGATTTTTTCTTTTCAGATCTTACTTACGCTTTTAGTATACTTTTGTGATCTATCTTAAGATTCATTCCTGCGGAACTTAAAGTTTTTATGATTATTTAAATCAATTATTAGTTTTCCATTAAGGGATGACAAGTTTCTCATCTCCGTCAAAGATAGTATCTACGCCTATGTTCATCATGTAAAGAAATTTTAATTATAGTTATGACCAGATTAGGCTACTTTACTCAAAAAAGTAAAAAAAGTTTACTTATCTACTATACAAGTTAAAGGTAACTTATTTCTTCACCAACCCTCTCCAAATAAAAAAAAATCTCTGAAAGAAGAGACACGTGACCACTTGAGTCACAAAACTCCCACGGATACTTGAAAATCGATAGATGTTCTCCAGAATAGCGCCGACGAGACATTGAACTGAAATGGCGGAGAGGTCGAAGTTCTCGACAGATCTCAAGGTAGAGCTCGAGGCGAGGTATAGAGTTGAGACCTACAAGACTCTCTTTCTGGCCAGCAGTCTAGCACTCACTAGTGACTGGTCCCTTTCCATCAAGTGCAGCATCCTGCCCCAAGGGACAGTCCTTTCCAAAGTGCATCATACATTCCACGCCGGCTAGTAGCTGCGTCTATTGGTCTAAGCTCGCAAGTCGTGTCCTACTCTCCTCTACATATACTTCTTCAAATAGGAAAGGTAGACTCTGTATACTACATGTAGCCTGCGCGCGCTGGAACCGCATGCGGTAATCTCACTTCTCTGCGTCGTAATGCGTCAAGTGTGTCTCGCGCTCCACCTCCCTCACCCTATTTGAAGGTCATCGACAACTTCTCTTGGATCTTTCGCCACTAGAATTACTACCAGGTCAATAGCGTAAGTAGGTCACATCCGACTATGCAACAGAAACTATGGTAATAACAAATGTACTTGCTATTCTTGCGATCAGTAAGGTTAGATCATACAACGACAGGCCAAATAGAAAAAGAAGCTAAAGCCAGAGATAATAGGATGGCGTAAGATGCTGGAGAAGATGGAAATGGATTTAGAAATAATAAAAGGAAGAATAGGTGTACAAGACATGTGGAGCGGGGAAAAAGGGAAGCCGTCGAGCCTCCAAAAAAGAGGCTGGCTGTTAGGTAGACTGTTTGTAATCGCGCCCTCGGGCTGGGTTTGCTCCGCCCCTGCATGCACTCATTGGCGATGGTCCGCGTCGGCCTAGTACCGCGGCCTATGCCCGACCCGGTTACAAACACGAATCCTGGCTTCGTTCGGAATGGTTCTGGCACGATGCCGCGTCGTCGCCCTCCACGAGACGGCAACAGTTATTTGCCAGAATATAGTGGTACCACTAGAGGGTGCATCCCTTCATCGAAATCTGAGCGAAATTCTGTCTCTCGGAATATTCTTTAAACGCGAGTTACGCTAATGCTCTTATTTGGGTCAATTTCGTCAATGAAGGCTATGAACTTGTCCTTGAAAAATTGCAGATCGTAGTTAAAGAATAATAACCATCATCTTGAATTTAGATTTGAATATACTAGATATCTACTGAGAATGAGTAATTGGAAACTGTAAAAAGTGTATTTGGCTATTGGCGTAGTCATTGTTTGGCCAAAAGAACACAAAAGTTTCTTCTCTAAGTTCAAATAAAATTAATGGAACTTTTTAATTCAATGTGGAATATACTATTCATATCCTAGGGGTTTGTAATCTATGAAGAGCGTATAGACATGGACGTAGCCGCAGTTTTTCAATCAGAGTGCCAAAATATTCTCTTATTTGAAATTGGGCTGATTTTGCCATAAATCCTGTTTGATGTGTGCTACTAGGCCATTGTCGTAATCAGTATTCTTTAGAATGGGAACAAAGTATCTTTGCTTCATGAAAATAAAATTATTTGATGCAATCATTGTAATTACGAATCGATTATAGATTTACAAAAAAAAAAAGCTTTCTGATCTACTAAAAAAACGTAGCCACTAATTTTTCAATCAAAGAACAAAAGTGTCTTCTCTGAATGGTAATAAAATCTATGGAAATCGCCAATCCAGTTCCAAAGTACTAAATAATAATACTTATCAATTTATTGAGAGGACATAGACGTAGACATTTTTTTATAAGGAAAACAGTAGCCTCCTTTTTTCAAAATGAAATTGATTGACTGAAGTAATTCAGTATTTCTACCTGATGATAATGTCTATCACTCAATTTTATACAATCACATCTATAGTGAATGAAGAGCGCAAATCAACTATCAGCTATCATAAAGCTATAGCACAGAATTCAACGCCCCCCCCCCTTCTGACGGTTTTCGAACATCCAAATCAATTAGAGTTGATTACTGTTCTAGACTATCTTAAACATGAAAATTGCATTGTAGGTAGCGCCATCTGAATGCGTTAATGTTTGTTTCATGAAGACTCATTTCGGAATGGTTCTTTTGCTTTTGGAAACACAAAAATCACTATTGTATTGATATACTCAAGTATTCTCTTTGAAATTTACCATAATGTTTGCCAGTTCTTTTTATGTATGCCCCTGTGATAAACAATTTACTACTCGTACATTAGCTACAGCTTTGTAAGTTATTACTGCGCCTATAGAACATTGTTAGGTTTACCGCATAGTTACATCGTGTAACTTGATGTAACTATGTACATCACGGTAATAATATAGGGCATAGATATATCTGCTATGTAATTTCCGCGGTGGTCGTTTTAGTAGACAAATTTCCGCTTGTCCCTATTGCGTTCAATTTGTACCACCAGAGAATTACAGATTTTAGTTAAAATTACAAACATTACTTGTAAGCGAGAAAAATCAAAACTCAGCAAGGAAAAGAAATAAATCTATTAAATCAACCTTCGATTTCCAGATAATTATATAACTTGAGGGCATTTTTCAGACTCTCACGTGGCCAATTCTTTTAAACTAACTTACTCATGAACAAATAACTTGAATGTATTTGCCGTGCCTGATAGATATTCGTCTTTCTTTCAGTTACGTCTGGCATGGAAAATTTATTTCATTTATTAGTTTATAAGTAAGTTCGTTAAAAATATTGTTTATGATACAATCTGGTAGATGCCCTTTGAAGCAAGACCATAGTCATTTTTAAATTCTTTTAAAAAAAGCATAAGAACTCATCAAATTTTCCTCTTTCAATCTCAGATTAATCTTGAAAATTCGTTCCAAGATTATACCCCAGCTGCCTTCTCGACTTTTGACACGCCATAAAATGAAGCCTTGAGGAATCAAAACTTTTGATCAATATAGCAGCCACGTAGAAAAACAATATTGTCTGGCTTTCAGAATATTTTAATGAGCTAGAGTCTGCCAATAGTATGTTATTTTAATGAGCCATTTTACCCAACTATCGGAAGTTTATTTGCGCATGTGCGGCTGCCATGTGCATCCCGCGTAGTATGAAAGTTGCGCTCATATTTTGTAAAATGTATACAATTGTACCTTTTGTCGGAGTGACATTGAGTGAAGATGATGTTCCGGGTGCGCAATTGGGCAATAACTATTGAAGGTGAAAGACAGGGTTTGAGTATTGCTATTGTTTTCAAATAAAATTGGTGGTGTTTTGGGAAGAAAATGGCAAAAAATAGTTATTGTATAGTGTGTTGTTTCCGGGCCAAAATTTTTGGAAAATGCCAAATCTGTTACAAAAGAATATATAATTTGGAAGCATATTCTTACATTTTTGAATTTCAGTGAAAAATATGAATTAAATTGAATTATAAAATTGACGTGATAAAAACATAAATACACACTTCTTACTTGCGTGCAACATTATTATTGTTCCTGTAATTTATTATTATAAATTGTCATGATATAATTTATTATATATTTAACACTATATTTGCAGAGTAATGGAATGCATAGAAAAAGGAAGGGACGTCGATCCACAAATGGAAGAAGGATCATGTTTAAGTTTAAAGGAGGCGAAATTGAGAGGTTTTACATTTGAAGCAATCATTATTACATTATTAAAAATCTTTAATAAAGTCTCCTTTCCTAGTACGACGACTTCTATATTGTGAACAAGGTTTCGGGAAACTTATGAAGTAGAAGAGGTTATGTTCCTTTTGTATGATTTGGTACGACTATAACGTTTACATAGGCCGTTCATACAACGCACACGTGCTCTCTTACTGGCTTTTTCGTTGAAATTCATTTCAGTTCGAAATTTTTCTTTGATAACTTGTCACAATTGTTTAAAAATTAAAGAAAATTATTTTCACTGTGTTCAACGAGCAAAAATGATAGCAGCAACCGGGTATACTAGAAAGCACACTGCACATGCGCAGTAAACTTTCTGATAGGTAAAATGGTCTATTGAATCACGTTAATAGTTGATATAAAAACAAAGTATTATTTCAGGGCTTGTTTCAAGTATTACAGTAAGACTCAGAAAAAACAGTCTCGAGTGGTACTAACATGAGACCACTGGTGGGAACCCAGATTCATTTGTTTTACATTGAAAATATCAGCACGAAGTCATCCTATTCAAAAATAGGATACGAAAAAAATGATACCGTAAGAAAGAAATCTCTATAGATATCTCTTGATATCTATGTAGATTCCGTTTCATCGAAACCATACTCAATACACTCCATACAAATGTTGCATTAATATTTATAGATTTTAAAAATGTTCATAAATTATTACTCCCAAAATTGATTTTTGCAATGAATTGGACGTATAAAAAATTCCTTTAGATAAGAAAGTATAAAAAATGTTAATTCCCGAAATTTGGAGTTGCAAGAAGGATCGAATCTTTGACGGTAAGTCTTAGTATATTGATATAAATATGTCCCATTGTTCTAACTCACTTAGCTCTTTATTTGTTTAATAATTCTGTTGATTTCTCATATACGAGTTTGGATATTATACGTAATATCATAAACACACGTTTAAATATATACCCAACTGTAATTCCTCTAGAATCGACATTTTTTTTATCTCATAAACAGAAAAATAATTGATTTATTAGTAAGGAGACAATATATTTATTGATGAGTTTGTGGTTCTGGTCAATCTATGTAAATTCTCAAGTCTCAGGTTGTTTTTTCCCACTCAGCGCACTATTTTAGAGAAAAAATTCTTATCAGCTGAAGCCATACCGCTCTGCCCGTGTGGAAATTTGCAAATGTTTGCCCCTTTACAAGTTTGGCCCCAACTTGGAAAATTATTTTATGGCTACAACAGGGTTAATATCTTAAATCTAGTTTAAACCAA
>JAABKJ010002250.1:0-28484 GCA_011634705.1 Andricus grossulariae
AAGGGAATTCCGAAAATTCAAGAAATTAATGGAATTTCTAATGCTCCAGTAATTTCACAAATTGATTTATATTTCTGAAATTTCATGGATTTCTGGGATTTCAAAGAATTTAGAGAATTCAGAGATTTCCAAATATTTAAGGAATTTGGGAAGTAAGGAAGTTCCGAATATTCAATTAATTAAGGGAATTTCGAATATTCAAGCAGTTCAGGGAATTCCGAATATGCAAGAAATTCATGTAATTTTCGAATGCTCCAGGAATTTCAGAAATTGAATTGGATTTATGAAATTTCGTGGATTTCTGGGATTTTAAGGAATTACGAGAATTCAGGGATTTTCAAATATTCAAGGAATTCGGGGTATTGTTGATATTCGAATAATTAAGTAATTCGGGGAATTCCGAATATTGAAATAGTTCAGGGTATTCCAAATATTTAAAAAATTCATGGAATTACGAATACTACAGAAATGTCATTAATTCAGAGAATTCAAGGAATTTAGGAAATTCAGAATATTCAAGTCATTCAGGGAAGTCAGAATATTCGAGTTATTCGAGGAATTCCGAATATTAAAAAAAATCACAGAATTTTGAATACTCTACGAATTCAGGGAAATCTAAATATTAATAGATTTCAGGGAATTCAAGGAATTCAGAGTATTAAAGAAATTCGTGGAATTCCGAATGTTCTGGAAGTTTCAGAAAGTCAGATTGTTCAAGGTATTCGGGGGATTCCTAGTGTTCATGGACTTTCCAGAATTCAAGGAATTCGTGAATTTTCAGAAATTGGTAGAATTCAGGGAATTTAAAACATTTAAGAAATCTAGAAACTCCAAATATTCATGGATTTCAGGGAATTAGGGGAATTCTGAAATTTTCAGGAATTCAGGGAATTTCGAATACTCCATGAATTTCTTAAACTTAGAATCATCAAGAAATGCAGAGATTTTCGAATATTCAAGCAATTCAGGCAATTCGGAATATATTAGGAATTTCAAGAATTTACGAAATTCAAGGAATTTCAGGAATTCAAAATATACCAGAAATTCCAGGTAATCAGAATATTTAACCATTTCAGGGAATCCAGGGAAATCAAGAATTTCAGAGAATTCGTGGAATTTAGAGTTCAAAGAATTTAAAGGTTTCCAGAAATTCGAGTAATTTTGAATACTCCAGAAATTTGAGAAATTCAGAATGTTGAAGGTAACCAGGGTATCTCCAATATTTATGGATTCTCAGGAATTCAAGAATTCCCTAAATTTTCATGAATTGGGAGAATTCAGGGAATTTAAGACATCCAAGGAATTCAAGAAATTACAGATATTCATGAATTTCAGGAAATTAAGGGAATTCAGAAATCTTCAAGAATTCGGGGAATTTCGAATACTCCAGGAATTTCATAAATTCAGAATCTTTACGGAATTCAGGAAATTTCGAATATTCAAGTAATGCAGGAAATTTTTAATATCTAAGGATGCCAAGGCATTCACGGAAATTTGGGAATTCAAAATATACAAGAAATTTCGGGTAGTCAGAATATTGAATGATTTCAGACAATTCAGAGAATTGACGAAATTTAGAGAATTCAAGGAATTTAGAGATTTCCAGAAATTCAGAGGATTCAAGGAATTCAGGGAATAGTGAAAAGTCAAGGAATTACAGGAACTCAGGGAATTTTAGGAATTCAAAATATACAAGAAATTCCGAGTAATCAGAACATTTAACGATTTCAGACAATTCAGGGAATTAATGGAATTCAGAGAATTCAAGGAATTTAGCGATTTCCATCAATTCAGAGTATTTGAGGAATTCAAGGAAACTCGAATAGTTAAGGAACTACAGGAATTCAGGGAATTTTAGGAATTCGAAGACTTTCAGGAACTCAAAATGTTCGAGTAATTCAGGAAATTTAGAGATATTCAGGAATTCTGAATACTCAAGGGATTCATAAAATTCAGAGAATTGAAGGAATTCATGAAATTCAGATAATTCAAACAGGAATTCAGTGAATTCAGAGAGTTTAAGGATTGTATTTCGCACCGTTATTTTATGCTGGATGCCGTTTAGGTACAATAAATATTCATAAAATGAATGTTATGTTATGTGACGATTAGATAAAAGAAAAATTAGGGCAAATGATAATCCCGAAAAATTAAAATTAAGCCAAATGGTATTTCAGAAAAATTATAATGTTAAATAGTAATTTCAAAAAATTACAAATAGGACATCAGGATGAATTTTCATTCCGTCAAATAAATTTCGGTAAAATAAAAATCAGAGAGTTTCTCTGAAAAAGAAAGACTCTCGTAGCTGTGTTACAATATGCGATTTATCAGAGAATTGTGATGAGTACAATTGAATAAGTAACATGATAAAAGATAAAAGATCGTTTTTAGATTGAAATACAACTCAGGCTTTGAACTGCCTTATGGCTCTCAAGAAAATGTCAAAAATGGCCATTCAGAAAAAAAATCGAAAAAGAAGTAGCACTTCCTTATCTCGAAAACTAGAACTTTAATAGTTTAATTTTTAGTTCAAAAAATTAATTCCCAATGAAAAAAAAACTAATATCCAACCAAAGAAATGAACTTACAACCAAAAACATAGACTTTGAACAAAAATCATTAATTTTTTAACAAAAAAGGTTAACTTTTAATAAAATACATGAATTTTCAGCTGAATATTGAAAATTTTTCAAAAAATGTCCACTATATAGTTGAATTTTAACTGAAAAATATCAATTTTCAAACAAAAATTCAGTTTTTGTGGTTGGAGATTCATTATTATTTTACTTGAAAATTAATCTTTTTGGTTGAAATTTCAACAGTTTTCTTGAAATATCGTCTTTATGGATTGAAAATTCAACTATCTTGGTAAAAAATTCATATTTTCGGGTTGAACATAAATTAAAAATTTGTTTGAAAATTCATATTTTTTAAATTAAAATGTAACTGTTCCGTAGAAAACTCGTATATTTGGCATGAAAATTAAAAAATTTGGTTGAAATTTTTTCGTTTTATTGACTGAAAATTCTTTTTTGGTTGATGATTATGTTTGTTTGTTGAAAATTCAAGTTCTTAGTTGAAAATTGAACTACTTTGTTAAATTTTTTTAATTTAAAAATTATTTTTTAACTGAAAATGCAACTATTCCATTTCTGGTTAAAAACTGATCTTTTTGAGTTAATAATGTAACTATTTCGTTGAAAATTTATGTATTCTGTTAGAAATTGGTCTCTTTTGGTAGAGAATTAATATTCTTGATGGAAAGCTCATCTGTTGAAAATTCCTCTTTTTTGGTTGGAGATTCACCTCTTTGGTTGCAAATTTAATTACTTAGTTAAAAATTGGTATTTTTTAGCATAAAATTATTTTTTTCGACTGAAAATTTAGTGATTCCATCAATGTTTAAAAATTTATATTCATTAGTGGAAAATTTAACTATTTGGTCAAATATTCATGTATCATCTTGAAAATTTGTCGTTTTTGGTAGAAAAGTAATATTCTTGGTAGAAATTTAATCTTTTTTGGTAAAAATTCAACTATTTGGTTAAGAAATAATGTTTTTTTTTTGGTTTGAAAATTTATCTTTTTTGGTTGAAAATTCAACTACTTACTTAAAAGTTGAAATTCTATGTTAAAAATTCATTTTTTATTGTTGAGGATTCATCATTTTAGTTGAAAATTAATCTTTTCGATTAAAAATTCAACTGTTTTCTTGCAATATCGTATTTATGGATTGAAAATTCAACTATTTTGGTAGAAAATTTATATTTTTGGTTTGAAAATAAATTAAAAATTTGGTTGAAGATTCATATTTTCGGATTGAAAATTCAACTGTTTCATAGAAAAGTCGTACTTTTCGCTTGAAATTTTTAAAATATTGTTGGCACCTTTTTCTTTTGTTGGCTGAAAATTCTTTCTTGGTTGAAAATTCAACTATTTTGTTAAAAATTCGTCTTCATTAGTTGAATTCAACTGTTTTTAGTTTGAAATTGAAATCTCTTTTCGTTAAAATATTAACTGATACATTTTCCGTTCGAAATTAATCTTTTTCGGTTAAAAATTCAAGTACTCAGTTAAAAATTGAACTTATTTGCTAAAATTTGTATTATTTTAGCAAATTAATGTTCTTGGTAGAAAACTCACCTGTTGAAAATTTATTTTTTTCCGGCTAGATATTCACCTCTTTCGTTGGAAACTTAAATATTTTCTCACAAATTTGTATTTTTTCGTAGAAAATTTATTTTCTACACTGAAAATTGATATTAGTTAAAAATGTAACTATTTGGCCGAAAATTCATGCATCATGACGAAAATTGTTCTTTTTTGGTAGGAAATTGATATTTTTGGTAGAAATTTAATCATTTTTTGTTAAAAATGAAACTGTTTGGTTGAAAATTCAACTTGAAAATTGAATTATTTTGATAAAAATTCATTTGTTTGGTTGAAGATTCATAATTTCAAATAAAAATTTTCATCAATTATCGAAAGCATAGTCCTGGCTTTCATTTTCTATTATTTAAAATATTAGATACTATAAAAGTACAAGATTTTTGTAATAATATAAATTTTATACTTTAATGAAGAAATTGCATGATATAACAAGTTCGTTTACTAGTGAATTAAACAAATTCAGTTGAAATGTTTAGAGCGAAATTAAATTTTACGGCCTGAAAATAGCAATTCTTTCATTTTCATCGTCATTTCATTCTAACAACGTTTAATTTGTAATTCTAAAAGAAGAAAAAACTGTCTCAGTTCGAAGCCTGAAGCACTATATATAGGAGTGCAAAAATGCTCTAAAATATTTTCACGATATTTACTTTATCATTTCGTTGATGAATGTAAGCGAATATTTCACGGGATGTTTTTATGTAATTCTATCGACCTTTCAGCGAAATACAATTTTATGAATATTCACGCTCGCATTTTGCATTTGCACATGAAATATTCAAAAGGTCGAACGAAGCTATTTAAACATTCTATATAACCGGGATTCGATCTCTGAAAATAAAATTATGGAAAAGCTCCCTTTAATTCAAAGGTTTTCTTCACAATAAAAAGAATACTTGACAAAACGGACTTTGTCATATTTGAAAAAATGCATTCTGATAATTGACAAGTGTCTCGTATTCCGCGAAGGTACGTGACCTCGCAAACATTTTCATTCAATGCCTTTGCTGCGTGTCTGCGCTTGAAAATGTTCGAAAATTTCTTTAATGCTCGAAAACTCACTCTCTTAAAATGAACCAGTAAAATCGCACTGGTTGAAACAGCCAGCCCAGCTGAAAATTCATGTAGAGGAACTTGGAAGGATCCTCGACATGTTTTTGGACGTGAATCTGTACACAAACATGTACAGGTACTCTTGGCGGTTCCTGTACAGGAATTCGGCGAAGGAAACTGTACATGATCCTGCAAAGGAATCTGTATGCAAGCTCACCTTTGAATGATCTTGTACAGGTACCTTCACAGAGTGATTTGATATGCGAGTTTATGTACAGGAACTTGTTCAGGTACCTATGCGTGAACCTACATAGGTACAAATCCGCGCGAGTTCCAGTACAGGAACCTCAGAGGATCCTGGTCATGTTGCTGGACACGAACCTGCACACGAACCTGTACATGTACTCTTGACGGTTCCTGTGCAGGAATTTGGCAAAGGTACTGTACATGATCCTATAAAGGAACCTGCAAGCAAGCTAAGCTTTGAATGATCCTGTGCAGGTACCTTCACAAAGTGATTCGAGACGCGGGTTCATGTACAGGAACCAGCGCCTCAATTTACTTTGCAAAGGAACCTGTGTACGAACCTATACTCGACCATTCAAAAATTCTTTTGCCTGTGCAGGTTCCATTGCAGGATTCTTCGCCAAATTCCTGCATAGAAACCATTTCCTGTGCAGGTTCGTGTGCAGGATGTGGTCCAGGAACATGCCCAGGATCCTGCAAGGTTCCTGTAGAGAAATTTTCATGGGAAAAGTGGGTCACTGACTAATAGTGGGAGGGTTCGTCATTCCGTCATCGCGTTGCTCAAAGTCAAACCCACTTTCAAGTAAAAGATATTATAGAGTTCATCCATAAACAACATTACCAATTTTGGGATATTTTTTGCACCCCGTCCCCCATCGTTGGCATCCGTAGTTTTTTCCTTCACCCAATTAAATAATACTAATATAATAATAACAATGAAACAATTAATAAAATAGTTGAATTAACAGACGAAAAGATGAATTTTCAACAAAAACAGTTTATAATTTTACCAAAATGACGAATTTTCTAAAAAATGCACGAATTTTTCCAAAGAACAGTTAAATTTTCCACCTCAAATATTGATTTTCAACAAAAAAATTCATTTTCTACCAACTTATGAATTTTTTGAATAAATAGTTAAATTATTAACCAAACATTTAAATTTTCTACTAAAATAGATGAGTTTTCAACTAAGGAAGACATGTTTTTAACTTTCAGATATAAGTTTTTATTGAAAAATGTCATAGTTAAGCTTTCAGATTAAAAAATTATTCTGCAAACAAAAAATTTCTACCCAGTAGATAAATTTTCAATCAAATAGTTGATTTTTAAACTAAAAAAAGGAGAGATAAGTCTTAAACCAAAAATGAAATAGTTACATTTTCAATTTAAAACATTAATTAAAAAAAAAAATTTCCGACCAGTTAAATTGAACCAAAAATGAAGACTTTTTGACAAAATAGTTAAATTCAGAGCCAAAAAGGTGATTTTTAAAAAAGAAGATAAGTTTAGGTTACATTTTTAGTTTAAAAAATTAATAAAAAGGAAAAAAAATAATTTTCTACTAGTTAAAATGAACTCAAAAATACGAGTGTTTAATAAAATAGTTGAAATAACAGACAAAAAGATGAATTTTCAACAAAAACAGTTTATAATTTTACCAAAAATGACGAATTTTCTAAAAAATGCACGAATTTTCCAAAAAACAGTTAAATTTTCCACCCCAAATATTGATTTTCAAGAAAAAATTCATTTTCTATCAACTTATTAATTTTTTGAATAAATAGTCAAATTATTAACCAAACATTTAAATTTTCTACTAAAATAGATAAGTTTCCAACTGAGGAAGATGTGTTTTTAACTTTAAGATATAAGTTTTTATTTAAAAATGTCATAGTTAAACTTTCAGATTAAAAAATTATTCTGCAAACAAAAAATGTCTACCAAGCAGTTAATTTTTCAAATAAATAGTTTAATTTTTAACAAAATAACTGAAGTTATCTTTTTTTAAGATTCATCATTTTAGTTGAACATTCATCTCTTATGTTGAAAATTATTTTTTTTCTGGTTGATATTTAATGTTTTTAACTAACAATAAGACTATTTTATGTTTTGTTTAAATTTGATATTTTCATTAAAAATTCATGTAATTCATTACAAATTCGTCTTTTTTTGGTCGAAAATTAATTTCCTCATACGAAAATGAACTTTTTCGTTAAAAAATCCTATATTTTTGCTTGAAATTGAACTATTCAGTTAAATATTAAACTAATTCTATTAAATTTCATTTTTTGGTAGAAAATTAACTTTTTTGTTAAAAAATCATATTTCCTGGTTGAAAATTCAACCATTTTGTAGACAACGTAGTTTATGGGCGACCCCTATTTGACGTCACTGGTAATTTCAATAATGCTTTTTCAATCGAGTCACTAACTAGTTCATCGAGTCAAAATCGTAAAATCACTGGTTCGCCAGTGATACCTCATAATACTGATTAAACTAGTGACAATTTCACTAGTTCAGTTTAAAAGAGTTCGGTTTCGTTTTCGCGTGGAACGCTATTTGGCGTCAATAGTACATTTAATAACGCTTTTTTATTTGAGTCACTTAATGATACACTCAGTCAAAATTGGAAAATAACTGTTTTACCAGCGATATCTCCAAATACTGGTTCAATCAGTGGAAATTTCATTGGTGCTGTTTGAGAGAGTTTGTTTCCGTTTTTTCGTGGAGTACTATATCACTGGTTGACTCAATCATTTAGTGTCACTAGTATATTCAATAACGCTTTTTCATTTGAGTTACTTACTGCTTCATACAGTCAAAATCGAAAAATCAGTGGATCACCAGTGATAACTCAAAATACTGATTCAACCAATGAGAATTATTCTTGTTTAGTTTAACAGATAAATTTTTAAGTCCGCTACTTCGAGGCGCACAGCATCGTGTAATTGAAAAAATTGAAGCAGACAGCGATATGAAACAGAATGAGAAATTTGGTCAAAAAGGGATGCAGAAGCGAAAATGCGCTCGTTATCTTTCGATAAATAACGATCGTAACGGGACTGCGGTACACCTCGTATGAGGTGTATGAGTAGATTTTTTCTCAAAATCGAGAATTTTGCAAAATTCACATATTACGAAAATATATTATACATTATTTACATGCGATACTGACAATATTCGAAAATTGATAATTTAAAAAAATGGTAATCGCCTAAGTACTAAAAGAAAACGCTTCAATATTTCACGGAGCCGTAACTAGACTAGAAATTTATCTCAAGCGGTGTTTTTTCCGGAAAACTTTCAAGGAAAGAGCTTGAACAAACTTCGCTGGCGATTCTCCTCTTTATCGATTTCCTCCTTGTAATAGAGTCGAGAAAATCTATGTTAAGGAAGGAGCACGTATATATTCTCCAATGGCCTCTGACCACGACCCGTTCAATAGAGTGCATTCAAGAAAAAAACATGAATAAAAATTCTGAAGAAGAGGAGAAAACTAATGGGCATAGAGGAAAACAAAATTAAGGTTCGAACAAGAAGTTGGAGTGCTATCTGAATTTTTAACTTTGATCAGAAGGGCAGAAAGACGGAGGTAAAAATCAAGGAGAAAAAGAAGTAGTGATACATTCGAGACAATTTCGAGAAAACATCGAGATGATTTCGAGACATATCGAGACGATTTCGAGACGATTTCGAGAAAATTCAAAATGATTTCGAGAATATTCGAGATTTTCTTGAAATATGTTCAGGGAATTTTAAATCTCATGGAGATCGAGACTCTCAAATAAAATCGAATTTTCCCGAAATCGTCTCAAGTACATCACTGCAAAAAAGAAGAGGGGTAAAAGAGGCGCCGTTCATAAACTACATCACGATATTTTGAACACTTTTTTCACGCCTCCCTTTCTTCATCACAGATTATCACACAAAGCTTGATTCCAAATTCCAAAATTCCCATTTTTTTAAACCGTTTCATTTTATAAGTTTCTGAACTCAAAAAGATACATTTTTAACAAAAAAAAATTGTTTGTTAACCAAATGGTTGAAGTTTTAAACAAAAAAGATGAAAAATCAACAATAAACAGTTGAATCTTTAACCAAATAGTTGAATCCTAAAGTCAAAAAGACAAATTTTTTAAACGAGAGTTGAGTTTCCAGCTAAGAAAGACGAAATTTAAACAACAAATTAGTTATATTTTTAACAAAAGAGATTAATTTTAGAATAAATAGTTAAATTTTCAAGTCAAGAAAACGATTTGTTTAGTAGAGAATTGATTTTTTACCCAAAAGAACGAATTTTCTATCAAAAAAGACGAATGTTCAACAAAACAGATTAATTTTCAATGAAGAAAGATAACATCTCACTGGAAAATTTAATCGTAGAATTTTCAACTAAAAAACAAATTATTTTTAGCCAAAAATGGATTTTTCAAATTTCAATTTAAAAAAAATTAATTTACAATTAAAAAAACGAATTTTTTATAGAATATTTCATGTTCAACCATGTAAAAGAATATTTAACCAAAATAAATTAATTGTAAACCAAAAAAAAATAGTAGACTTTTCAATTAATAAGAATGATGAATCTTTAAAAAAATGAATTTTCAACAATCAAGTTTAACTTTCAACCTAGTCTTTGAATTTTCAATTAAAAAAGATTAATTTTTAGCAAAAAATATAATAGTTAATATTCCAACCAATAGAAATATTTTTATTTTAACCAAAAAAGATTTCGATTTGGAATAAAAAATAGTTCAATTTAACCAGAAAAGACGAATTTATAATAAAATTATTAAAATCTCATATAACAAAAATGTAATTTTTAATTAAACAGTAGAATTTTCAAATCCAAAAGACGAATTTTTAAGTCAGAAAGGCAATTTCTCTACAAAACAATGGAACTTCCAACCTAGAAATATAAACTTTCAATGAGAACCTTAATTTTTGACCAAATAGTTGAATTTTAAACAAAAACCGAATGAATTTTCAACAAAAAATGGAATAGTAAGTTTTTTAGTTTGAAAAATTTATTTTCAATAGAAAAGACGAATTTACAAGAAAATATATACATTTTCAACCAAAAAGATGCGATTTCAACAAATAAAATGAATTCGCACCAAAGCAGTTTCATTTTCATCCAAGGAATTGAATTTTTAAGCAACCAGATTAATTTCCTACCAAAAAATAAATTTTTTAACAAAATACATGAATTTTAAAGCAAGTAGTTGAATTTTCAATTAAAAACTATACATTTTTAACCAATAATGGAATAGTTAAATTTGCAGGTAAAAAAATGTATTTTCAAACAAAGAAACTACTTTCCAAAAAAATAGTTAGGTCTTCAATAAATAAAATAAATGTCGAGCAAAGTAGTTCGAATGCCAAACAAGTAGTTAAATTACTTAACAAAAAATATGACATCTCAATGAAAAATTTAGTAGTTAAATTTTGAACTAAAAACGATACATTTTCAGTCGAGAATTGATTATTTAAATTTTCGGCCCAGAAAATTATCATCTAACTAAAAAAATGCATTTTTAACAAAATAGTTCAATGTTTAACTTTTTGACATTTTTCTTGGGTTTTATTAGTTCAGTTTGAATTTAAGCAAAAAATACGAGAAAAAGGAGAAATTTCTTGAAAATAGAAAAAATGAGTAATTCTCTAAAAATCAGTAAAATAAAATGACCAATTTTCATTTTTTCAAAAACTTTACAAAATCGTTGTTCAGCCTTCACCCCCCTCCGTCACAATTCATCATAAAACCTTTTAGGCCCCCTGGCAGTGTGACGTAATTTTTGAACGACTCCAAAGTGAAAAACCTCGCTGCTAGCACAAATTAAAATAGAAGCATAAACTAACTTTCCCTTCATTTTTTTACACTTATCATGAATCTAATTACGGCTCCGGTGGCTATAAATTCAACGTCAACTGAAATTATTTCAAATGAGATGCTTGTAATCGCATGTTTGAATGCAATCTTGATCAGCGGCTTCTTAAACCTAAATTTGAATGAACCTAGCTTAAAAGGACGATAGTCAGTGATCGTGAAAAAATAAAATAAAATTTCGCTTACCGTAGGGGGTCTCTTTCTTGTCCAGTTTCATATCTGTGGTACTTGCATTACCGGGGGCGGCAGTGGTCGAAGTGGTAGAGGCTTCAGTTGGTATGGCCTGCTGTATTGAACAATCAGGACCAGTCCAACCAGGATTACAATAGCACTTGTTTATGTTGGTACAAACCTGATGACGAGAAAAAAGAACTTTTCGAACTATTTGAAAAAAATTCCTGAAATTTCAGAAGGCAGAGCCAATGGAGGTTGTTCCTGAAATGAGAGTCTTAAGATGAAACTATTGAGACGACTTACGCCATTTCCCGAGCATTCGTTGTTATTGTGATTGCTAGGACATTTTGATTGATCAACGTGAGGGAAGAGGCTCGTGCAAGTCTGATTAGTACAAATCTGAAACAAAATGAGTCAGAATTTATTACAGAAAAACGTGAGCACAAGCAGCGGACTGGCACTGTGCATGGGGTGGCCGCTAACCCACGCTTCTTTCACTAGACGTCTCCCTAAGCATCTCAGCGCCCCCAAAAATAATTTTACTTAAAGAGTAAGTATTTCTAGAAGAATTCTATTTAAAAGTATGAGAAAATAAATGGTACATTCAGAGAAAAATCGATTTGTTTTTTCAAAAGTTCTATTCCACCCTGATAGAGGGCGTAGCTCAGTCCGCCGCTGGTGAGGTCTGGAAGCTAAAACGCTAATGACTCTGCCAATTATGTGCAATCGCAAACGCATAAGGTCCATACGGACATTAAAGTAAACACTAAACATGGTTTGTGTTTTTACACAAATTGAAGGTAAATAAGGCCTTTGTTGACGGCCAGATTAGGTCGAGCCCGGAATTAGATTCATTAAATCTCCTCTTGTCCATGAGATATGATAACTTCACGATCTCGTCGGAAAACAAATTTGCGTAATCGGTTTTTAAATTGTAATCAATGCACGCTACAGATTTTCATTGGGATTTTAATCTAGAAACAATACGAGGGGTAGTCCATCCGAGATTTAAACAAATGCTGAATTTCGTGATCTTAGAAATTTAAGAAAATCCCATTTTTTTTAGATTTCAAGGAATTTGAAAGGATTTTAAATGGCTTTTCAGGATTTTATAATAATTCATAAAATTCCTTGAGATGGTACGGAATTTTGTGGAATTGGAAAACGAGATTTCAAAGATTAGATCAAATTTTTAATGGTTTTAAGATTCATTACCTCTCCACGTGTAAATGGAAAAGGCCAGCGCCACGATCCCGTCGAAAAGCAAATTTGCCTAATCGCTTTTTAAATTGTGACCAATGCACGCTACAAATTTGCATTGGGATTTCAATATAGAATTAATTAGAGGGGTGGACCAATTCGATATTTGAGCAAACGCCAGATTTTGCGATTTTAAGAATTTCAGAAGATTTTAAAAAAAGGCAAAAGATTTCAAGGAATATTGATTGAAAAGCTTCAAATAGTTTCCACTTACTTTCTGGGCAATAAATGTAGATTATAATGAATCTAAAAGGATTAGATAGATTTCAAAGGATTTTATGGACTTTCATAAAAATGTTTGGGATTTTACACAATTCCTAATGATTAAAAATATTTTATGATAGTTCATGGGAGAGGTTAACCCTTCGCAACAATTAAGGAAAAAACATATTGTAATTTTGAAACTCACCAGGTTATCCCCACATGATGTTCCATCGCGAACTAATCCTAGGGCTGGCATTTCGGACCCTTCGACCCTTACTGTCGTAGCTCTGTAAGAATAATTTTATTTTCAATCCCCTTTTTGAAAAAGAAATCTCTTCTGAAGACGTCCTATTTCATTTACTTACTTGCACTCAATTTGCTGTCCTTTGATAGAAATAATGGTAGTGGAAAACAAGTCGTTCAGTCCATTCGTGACAGGCTTAACATTTCCATTCTTACATTGTAAGGAGCCACAGCGAACATTCCTGCAACATATAGTAGATCTGATGATATCAGTCCATTCAGGAAATACTCATTATGTAAATTAGGATTCGGAGGAGTTTTCTCGATAGAGAATTCCGGAGATGAAGTTCAACCAACCAAAATGAAACCAGAGATTGCTGTATCAAAAGAGACGTTATAAGTGTGTATTCTTGAATGAAAACTGACAAGTTGTTAGTCCTTTGAAAGGGAACTTATCGATTGCGAAAGGTGCTAATGAAGTACGTAAGCAGGTCGCACCCCTCTTTGTTTAAGATCTTAACGTTCACTCCCTATCGTAACGAGATCTTGTCTTTTGTGAGGGGCGACAGAACGATGAGGATGCGTCAACTGATTAAAAACCAATCAGGTCAACGCCCATCTCTCTTGGAATTATTATGCAGCATCTTTTAATTATTTTGAGACTCATCTGATCGTAATTACAATTACTCTAATTTGGAACGAACTCTAGCTAGAAAATAGCTTGAAAAAAAGGTTTGCGAAATAGGAAGTCAGTCCAGTCAATCACTTATTACACCCCTAACAAGATCCCGTAGATATTTTGTAATAAAACCTAATTTCAAAATTGTCCTTGCCAAAACTACCAATTTTCCACATTTTTGTAATAATTTACCATTCTCCTTTCTCTAGTTATTGGAAAAATACCCAAAATCCCAAATCGGTAGCATACAATTATCATAATTTGGTACGATCAATAGTTAGAAGAAAGACTGAAGAAAAGGTTTCTGAACTAGGAAGTCGTCCCAATCGATCACCCAATACAAGGAATAAAAATTTCGTGAAGCTCTGAAATCTTGAAATCTGCGAATCTCCTAAAGTGGGAGCTGATAGTCTAGTCTAGGAAATCCCTGTCCACAGCCACTCGATCAAGGTTGTCTGCAATGGAAGTCGCCACAGATCCTATAGATATTTTTTCATGAAACCCAATCCCAAAATTTACCTTGCCAAAATTACGAAGTTCCCACTTTTTCCTATTAATTTATCTCTCCTCTTTCTCTGATTATTAAGAAAATACTCGGAATCCCTAAGCGGTGGATAAACCTAAGTAGAAGCCAAAAAAACAAATGCAAAAAAAGGTCTTACGCTTGAAATTCGCGAAGCTCCTAAGGTGGGAGCGGATAATCTAGGAAACCCATGCCTATCAAGGTTTCGTAGCAATAAATGTCGCAACATATTCTATAGATATTTGTATAAAAATTGACCTTAGTAGAACTACAAATGGAATTCCAAAGAAATGAAATTTCTACTATTATTTTAATTTTGTACAAACTCTAGCTAAGTTAACTCGAGACAAAATATTATGAACCAGGAATCTTCAAGATACAATCAATCACCCAATACAAAAATGACAATTTTCTGAAGCTCCAGAATCTCGATTTCCCTCGTCTAAGAGCTGACACGTTAGGAACTAAGCCCAAGTAGAGGCCATAAATACAAATCCAAATAACGTCTTCTCCTTGAAATCCACGAAGCCCCTAAAGTGGGAGCAGATAATCTAGGAAATGCCCGTCGAGGTTGTCTGGCAATAAACGTCGTCAGACCATTGGTCATCTATTTGACAATAATCTCGTGCGCCGACGGATGTAACACCTGAATTACGTACTCTGGCTCGCACTTGACGTAGTGACCAGAACTGTCGGTGCCACAGTGGCCATTGATCGATCCCTTGGAATTGAACTGCTCGAAGCACTGCTTATCGGCTGCTACCCCGCTGTAACCCCAGATTTGCTCGCACTGCATATCCAGAGCCGGGCAGAATCCGTTGAAGCAGTAGCCGTTATTGTTGTAGCACGGGTTTCCGTTCTTCTTGTATACATCCGGTGGACACTGGCCTGTCTCGCCGGAACAAACTTCCGGCAAGTCACACTCATTGGTCGATTCTCGGCAAACGACTCCTCTAGCCCGCAACTGTAACAAAAGGACAATGTATGTCATTAACTGCGAAGCAATCTAATTCAATTATCGACTCTGCCACAGAGCAAAGTGCCGGAGGTCAGAAGCTAACTCTGAAAGAGAGATCTCATCAATATTCTATTTCAAACCTGCGAGTGTAAATCGCTTCCTGTGAAACTTACACATGTAAAATATAACCTGATTTTCTAATTTAGTCATAAAAATTTGCCAAGACTGTTCAAAAAGTTTTGAACTACTTACCAAAATCCAATCATGGTGTAATCAACTCTTACCACTCGACGAATGCAATTCGCATCTTAAAGGACTTCATTTATATAGGGCTTGTGCGGGGTTTCATTTTACGGACAAACGGCTTAATATTTGTGTCTAATCTTCTGGAAACGTAATCCTAATAGTATTCTTTTCTAAAATACTGAGCTATTTTTTAGTAAAGCTTTTGCCATTTGTTGAAATGATTCCAAAGGTGCAATTATAATGCGCCTAACATAAGGCTGAGCAAATACAATTACAAGGTAGACCAGTTTTTCACTGAGCGACGCTGCATTTTTCTGATTATTAATTAGAAGAGAAGCAGCATACTAAAAAAACCGTGTACTCGAAAGAGAATACTATCTCAAATTGGTATGCGAAAGATCAGATAAAAATCAATCTTAAAGAACGTTTCCTAATCTGATATTGTGATTGAAGTTGCAAGAAATTTTATTGCGCAGGTTCTAATAAATGCGAATGACCTCTTAAAAGTGATCTACTATAGGTTACAGAAGGACACTTCCAGAAGTTTAGAACTTAAGTTTACCCTAAGTCTCAGACAGTACCTTTACTTTTCCATTCGGATGAAATCCATGATACAACATAATATTTTTCCTAGATCGAGTTGATATCTTCGTTATAAGTAGGTTTATGGGCTAGTGAAATACATAGCCATAAACTCAGTAATAATTAGATACGAACTCGGTGAATGCAATCCCAATAAAAAGGCACATTTATACGTTTTCAATTGTAGATAATTTACGAGTTCCTGATTGGACGTTAAAGAACGTGATAGAATCCCGAGCGTTTAATTGGTTCGTAACGAATTGGGCAACCTCAGCGAGTCGACGGACCTTACCGTAAGCTTTCTGACATCTGGCAGGAAGACTAGGGGTAACGTTTGCACTCCTCACTTTCGCTCTGGATTTTTGTCAAACTAGATTGGGCTCAATGCCAATTCTCATCCTCTCCGTTTGAACGAATAATAATTGTTTCAAATTGGTGTCGAGCAAGGTAAGAATATCCTTTGTTTCAAGTTGACAAGCAACGTGATGACAGATCTAATAAACTGTCGACCGCGTGTCTTTCAAATTGGAAGCTATTATTATATTTCGAGTCAGTGTAGTATTTTCTTAAAGAGTTTCGATTTAGTTTCAATTTAGATTTTTAAATTGTTAATATAAATCTATTTTATAAAGTTTAAACTAATCCAATTTGTATCTTATGACCAGAACTCATGCAAGTCAATTTTAAATATTCCTTCCGTCAAGTTGAAAAGAGCTAAGGATCAATTTGGAGAAGAAAATAAAACAAATACCTTGCAGTCGCTGCAGCAAGGACCGGAGGCGCATTCGGCTTCACTAGTAAGTTTGCAAGTGATAGGATCGCAACACGGATCGAGTTCATGACATTCGTCGATAGTTCCGCAGTCACATTGCTCCCCATCGTCGATTACCCTGTTTCCGCATGTACGTGTATCAACTTGTAACTGCAATTTGACAAAAAGTCACCTTAGTAGAATGGAAGATCCCCTATAATTTCGTTTCGCTTCCTCGCTATTTTACGTTCACAGTTAATGGAATATAAGAGGGGTCATGATAAAAAGGCGGAAATCGACCCAGGGATTCCATTTTAACTGCAAATAGGATTCCTACCCGAAGAAGCGAAACATCTAGTGAATGTAATTAGAAACTTGCGAACACTTACCTCGTTTGGTTTGTTCAATAGGCACATACCGTTACCACTTTTCAATGCCCCTGCATAATCCGATTTGCTACAATCGGAAAATTTGTAGGGCTGTACATTTTCCAGACCGACAATAGACTGAGCCATAATGCACCCATGCCAATCCCGACAGAAGCATTCTTCTCCTGAAACATAAAAATTTCCAGTTTATTAACTAAACCAATGCTAAAAAATCGGCGAAACCCATTATTGTAAAAATGTTATCGATCATTAGCTTTGTGGAAACAATGTTTTGTGAGCTAAAGACATGCTTACGTCACCCCACGTAATCGGAAACTACTCGAGAGTAATAGAGTATCGCGGACTGCATTCATCTTGACCTCGTTAACAGCCCTCGAAACGGAAGAATTATCACGATTTTTACTCCAGGGAAGCAAGTTTCATCTCGTTGAGACAAGCCGAAGGTTTGGAAAGAGTGATTGATACGTTCTGATTCTCTGTGGCGTAACAAGCTATCTACAAGAAATACGTCGATATTGATCCGTCATTCCCGATTGCATAACAATGCAAATACGCGACAAGCCTTATACATTATTCATCTTGAAAGTTATTTAAGTATTCTAGAGTTTGCATTGCAATCGGGCTCCCTTTTAATTTTATTCCACTAAATACATTGCCCTTAACGAGAAAATTAAACGCATTTCTGTTGTTTGTCGTCTATCCGGAATTCGTCCCGTTCGCTTAACGACGCCGCATCTATGAAATCGTCTGGGTCGCCTCTGTGCTTTTACGATCAACTTACTTCACCAAGGAGCAAATTTTGCTCATTTTGTTTAATGAGTGAACGGCGTACTTGTACCATTTAATGGCAGTTACTGTTGCAAAGAGATAATCGATACCACTTTCCAAACTTTATAGCTTTGGATAGAATTCTTTTTCGAGTTTTATTTCTTATTAGATACATTCCGAATAGAACTATGAGAATTAGGTTTACCTTTTTTCGCACACAATACCCATTATTGAAACCTTTTTACTGTTATTTCCGCTAAAGAGAGTATTTTATACGTTTTTTTCAGCGTTAGTAACTTTAGTTAGTAGTTACTCAAACATAAAACATTATAGTTGCTTTGCAAAATTTTGAGAACTTACAAAATTTATAAAATGTAGTTCTAGGGGTAAAATGTATCAGATTCACCCAATGACTAGTTCTTCAGCGGAATTTAAGGAAATGCTACGGAATACAATCGAAATAAATGGAAGTCGATAGAATTAAATTGAATTCAAACTTAAATTGAATTAAACGAAATTAAGTAGGGTTTAATTTCGCAGAAATGAATAGGGTATAATATACCTATTAGAATTAGAATGAAATGAATGGCAAAGTAATTCGAAGGAAGGTCAAGGGAATCAACGTAATTTAATGGATTTTTTCCAAATTTAATAGAAATCCGCGGATCGCAACAGGACTGAATTTTAACTGATAAAAATTAATTTCATGTGAATTCGTCGGAATTAAATTGATCACAATAAAATTTAATGTAACTGAATGGATTTAAAGAGAATTCTGCGGAATTGAATACGATATCATATAATTAAGTTAAATTCCACTATCTGAAATGGAAGAGAAAGTAATTCAAAGGAAGAACAAGGAATTTGATGAAATTCAATAGGAATCAAAGGATCAAAATAAAACTGAATTGAAACTAATGAACATAAATTTAGAGTGAATTCAATGGAATTAAATCAGTCCTGATGAAGTCAGATGGAATTAAAGAGAATTCCACAAGATTTAAAAGGATATAGTATAATTGAATAGAATTATACGGAATGAAAGGAATCGCATGATAATTCAAAGAAAGGGTGAGGGATTTAACGGAATTTAATGGACTTTATTCAATAGATTCAATAGGAATCTACGGACCACAAAAGGAATGAAGTGAAACTAATACAAAAGAATTTAAAGTGAAACCGATCAAATTAAATATATCTCAATGAAATGTAGTGAATGTGAATAGAATCAAAGAGATTGCCACGGAATTGAATAGAATATAACAGAAGTAGGTTCAGTTCGACGAAATTATATGGAAGGCAAAATAATTCAAAGGGAGGCCAATAAATTTATCGAGATTCAATAGGAATTAACGGACACTAAATGGAATTGAAGATAATTCCGCAGAATCGGATAGGATATAATGTAATGAAATAGAATTAGACGGAATGAAATTAATGGCAAAGTCATTCGAATGAAGGTCAAGGGATACAAATAACTTTAAGGTGGAATTGACGGAATTGAATCGATCCCAATAAAACTTAATGAAACTGAGTGTAATCGATGATAATTCTGCGGAATCGAATAGAATATAATAGAATTAAGTTGAATTCGACGAGATTAAATCAATACTAATGAAGTATAATAAAACTGAATAGAATTAGAGAGAATTTCGCAGAATTCAATTGGATATAATATAATTAAGTAGAATTAGACGAAATAAAATGAATATTCTATGTGTTTCACCATTTTTGGCAGACTTAATTGGTGACGTAGTATAAATAAACAATTGTATGGTACAAAATTTATATCCATACTATATATAATAAATTGGGCGTAGAAAAAAATTTCCCAATCATAGATTTTATTTTTTTCCCCGCAGAATCGAATGGTGCTATTAGTTTCTTCGTATCTCGAATATTAAAAAAAACACAGTTTGAATATGAATTGTTTAAAGAATTGAAAAAAAAATTATGCCAATAAAACCTAACTTCTAGAAAAATATAGTAATAAAATAATTGGACGTTGTTAAAAAACACTTTTGGTGACCGATACCACCAAAAAAGTAATAAACCCCCAATAAGAAGCTTACATTAACCCGAATTAAGATAAGGCCACATGTCATTAAATCGAATTATATTGATTTTGATTTGTATCGTTGTCAAAGGAATGTGTTCAAACGTTACATAAGTTGAACAGAATCAAAATGAAACGCAATGTTCTCATGATCAAACGAATTCAACCTCATATTCAAACAAGAGATATTGATTAACTACAAAACGTACCATCTAGATGATATTATTACCTATAATAATTATTGAAAATTAAATTTTTCATTGAAATAGCAACCACACATCGAAATAACTTTTATCATACTAAAATATAAGCGACCTAGCATTGAACATTTTGACGGCCGTACAGATTTTGGATTCATCCAAACGTTTTCCCATTTGTACTTTGCTTTCACAAAGTCTCAAATTTAGCATGTGGATTAATTTCGGATTGACTGGGGTTCTTTCCGGAACGATATTTATGTCCGGGCAGATTTCGGATTTCATTGGAAGATAGTCTATCTGCACTTTAATTTCACGGAGTTGCAGCTTCAACTTAGGAATTAATTTCCGAATCATTTGGTGTTTTTCCGATTCGGTGTTTTAATTTTTTTCTGCACTGATTTCAATTTTCACCAGGCTGTTTTCCGTTTGCACTCTAATTAGCAAATTCAGCATGTGAAGTAATTTCAGATTTCGGATTTCACCGGGAGATATTTCATCTGCACTTTAATATCCCGGAGTTGCAACTTTAAATTGGAAATTAATTTTAGATTGATTTAAGGTCTTCTCGGTTCGGTATTTTACTTTTTTTCGGACTGATTTCGGATTCAACCAGACTGTTTTCCGTTTGCACTTGAATTAGCAACTTTGACTTGCGGATTGATTTCGGATTGATTGGGGGTTGCTTCTGTGTCGATATTTTTCTCTAAGCAGATTTTGGATTTCACCGCGAGATATTCAATCTTCATTTCAATTTCACGGAGTTGCAACTTTAACTTGGGTTTTAATTTCGGATTGATTTGGTGTCTTCTCGGTTCGTTATTTTACTTTCTTTGGATTGATTTCGGATTTACCCAGACTGTTTTCCGTTTGCTCTGTAACTAACAACTCTAGCTTGCGGATTAATTTCGGATTAATTGGAGGTTGTTCCGCAGTCGATATTTTTGTCCGGACAGATTTCGGATTTCACCGGAGGATATTCCATCTTCACTTTAATTTTACGGAGCTGCAACTTTAACTTGGGTTTTAATTTCGGATTGATTTGGTGTCTTCCCGGTTCGGTATTTTACTTTTTTTGGATTGATTTCTGATTTGCCCAGACTGTGTTCCATTTGCTCTGTAATTAATAACTCTAACTTGCGGATTAATTTCGGATTGATTGGAGGTTTTTCCGTAGTCGATATTTTTATCCGGACAGATTTCGGATTTCACTGGAGGATATTCCATCTGCACTTCAATTTCCCGGAGTTGCAAATTTAAATTTCTGAATTAATTTAAGATAATTTGTGGTTTTTCCGGTTCGGTATTTCTCTTTTTTCCGGATTGATTTCGAATTTAACCAGACTGTTTGCACTTTAATTAGCAACTATAGCTTGCGGATTAATTTCAGATTGATTGGAGTTCCTTCCGGAACGATATTTATGTCCGGACAGATTTCGGATGTGATCGGAAGATATTCTATCTGCACTTTAATTTTACGGGGTTGCAGCTTCAGCTTAGGAATTCATTTCTGAATGATTTGGTGTTTTTCCGGTTCATTATTTTACTTTTTTTCTGGACTGATTTCAAATTTCACCAGACTGTTTTCTGTTTGCACTTGAATCAGCAACTTTAGCACGCGGATTAATTTCAGATTGATTGGGACTTTTACCGGATTCGATGTTTGGTCCGAACTGATTCCGGATTCAACTAGACTGTTTTCAGTTTGCACTTCAATTAGCACCTTCAGCATGCAGATTAATTTCGGACCTATCCGAACCAGATGACTTAATGAGTTAATGAAATAATCAGAAAAATTCCCGACTATTTCGGTACATTTTTCGGATTAGACCGGACATGTTTTAAAGTGAAAACGTAAAAAGGATTATTTTTGGATAAGTGCAGACTAATTTCCTTTCTTGCTTGGAACTACGTGAATACCTTTTTTACAAGAATATAATTATTTGGCTGCAAAATTAGATGCAGTTTGACGCTAAACGATAATATTCGCGGCAGAAATTTGAAACTATTTAAAAATCTTGTTCTTACTAGCATTTTTGTGAAAGCTATAATTCTATTTTTACCATAGTCCACATGGTGAAAACTCTTGCCATTTAAGGGCGCGTATTTCATTCAATAACTCTGAACAAGATTTTTTCACAACAATTAGTAAAACACCATTCGATTGAAAAAAAATTACAGATCTATCTGGTCTTTATCAGAATACGCTGAGATTTTCTTCTGATGAGTTATAGCTCACCACACTCGAGGGTATACTCTAAATTTTTATATAGGTTTGCATATCACAGGTTATGACTAGGATTAGAAACCCAGGTGCAATCTACTGGTCCTAAACGAACATTCTTTAACCAAGCGTATTTTGTTTTACATGAATGGGTCGTTTCTTCCATACTTACTTCCGTCATCGTGGCCCATTCCGATGTTATGTCCGATCATGTGAGCCATCGTTCCAGCCAGCAGATGTGGTTCATAGGCATTGAGGTCGACACTTATTCCTACGGATCGTTGACTACAAACGGTCTCAGGCACAGCCATTCCCGATTCGCCACCTTGGAAAGTCTCACCCCTGAAAGCAGTGAGGAATTGCACTGAGAAAAAGATAAACATACAGTAAGAAAATAGTTTTGTTGAACAGTTTTTGGTGGCGCAAACCACACGTTTCGGTTGGATCAAACGAAAGGTCTAACAAAATAATTGGGTTGACTCAACCAAATGGTTTTATTGCTTCTTTAGTAACCAACAAACTTGGGTGGGACGACCAAACTTTGTTCGGAAAACCAAACATTTTTCTCAGTTTGAGAAACTGAGGATGCTATACAAAACTTCGACCAGTACAACTACTTGATTCTGCCTTCTCTGTTACCAAGTCCACAATGCATATCTTAATAAGATCTCGCTCCAACTTGGACTTTCAGACTCCAAGAAGATGGAGTCCAACTTCAATGACAAGATTCTGCAAAGACGCAAACTTCCGATAAAGTTCGGCTTGTTTGATATCGAAGCACAAAGTTTAAGCAGATACTCTTTTTCGAATCTTGGACCCACTTTGCTCCACATTATTCCAGATATAAGAAAGAATGTCGGCAACTGGTATCCTGTCAAGTGGAATATTACCATCGCTTCAAAATATATTGAGGTTTATTTGATGAGGGCCGTGTAGAGTCAACCTCAAAAGTTGAGGGATCTGGTCATCTTTCAAAAGAGCCAAACTGATATTTTATTTATGGACTGAAACTAAATATTGTAATTGCTGAGATTGTTTATATGAACTGAAAGTCTCGTTGACCAGATTTTATTTCTCGGTGATTAATTTTTTGTGCAAAATAAATTTTAGACTTTGCAAAAATCGGAAGTCGGAATAAAATGTTTTACATTTCGAAAACTTTTTTATGAAATTGGTACTGCCGTGAAAAACAAGAAAGCGCTAACTACATTTGAAAATTTCCACCTGATTCGCAATCCATTTCAATATTTTGGAAACGAATTCGAATCGGAGGGACATATACCAATTGAAGTTACGGCCTTTTTTGTTTTTCATGGCAGTTTAATAAAATGTGGTATTATGAAAGAAATCAATTAGAGCTAAATCTAACAGACAATATCTACGACTCATATAAATATTTTTGAATGAATTTTCTTTCAAAATTTAAAACAGTCGAGAATATTACTATTATATTAGTAGAAATTTGAAATTGATCTCATAATTCATTTCTTTGAAAAAATTAAAGAAGAAATCGACTGTTTTGTTTCATAACTGATAAATTGCTTTCATTTTTGAGGGTGAATGTACAGGGTGTATAGGCTTAATCCCTAAAGAACGGCCATCTAGTTTTCCGGACCACTGATTTTATTTCACAAATAATTCCCTCGGTTTTCTTGAAACTTGAGGATCTTGTTGAACGCTATTTGAATCTTAATTTGAAAATAAATGAAAATACAAGACTTTAAAATATATCGGAAATTGAAGATTTGATTATTGTACGTAAAACTAGCAATATTTTTGCAAATTTATCTTTTGATTTCAAAGACACAGGATTCAAACTGATATTTTTTCAGCGTAAGGATACTTCAAGGTACTTTTCTGCTCGATGAAAATTTTTGATTTTTTAAAAGTATTTGGTTCTTTTATTCCATAAAGTTAAATGAAAATTTGATAATATAATTATATAGTAGGTGATTCACAGCAGAGTGATTCATTTTATAAGGGGGAAAAATGCTTTTTTCATTTATTGGATATTTATAAACTCATTTCTAAAGAAAATAATAATTTTATCTTACTTATTTCACATTTATGGATTTGACATTCGGTGTATCAATTATCAAATACAAGACTTGAATTTAATAAAGTTACTTATTTAAACAAATTATTATTTTCCTTAAAATTAAATTCAAACATATTCACTAAACTATTTACATCAATGATAATATAAAAAAGGGTTCAATAAATAAAAAAGTCCTTTTTTAAAAAAATTTCCCTTTCCGTCTCCTTTTCCAGAAACATGTTCTTTTTGTAATACATTTTTTACACTTAATTTTCAGAATAAAAAACTCTTTCATTCTCGTATAGTTCGATTTCTAAAATTACCAAATGAAAATGTTTTGATTTGAACGATTTTCAGTTTAAAATACTTCAATTTTTAAGATGTAGAAATAAAAACTCATAAATTTGGAGGATTTTGAAGATCAAAAGTCAAGAATTTTCAATACTAAATCTTCCAAATTGATGAAATTTCCTATGTAAATATTCAAAATCACAGAATTTCTAATTGTAAAATTTTAAACTCGCATAATGTTTAATTTTAAATAGTAAATAATAAAAACTCTTTCATTTTCAAGATTTATGGGTAAAAATTCTGAAATTTCGATGATTCGCAATTTAAAATTCTTGAATTTTGAATATTTAATGAATATTAATAAAAAATAGTGCACTTTTTAATGCTTTCTTTGAAATAATTCAATTTTGAAGATTTAAAATTGAAACGTATTTAATTTTACAGATTTGCAATTGTAAATTATTCTATTTTTAATATTTTCAATATTGAAGACTCTTCAATATTAAATGGGTATAATAGAAAATTATCCAATGTTAAATAATTTTTTTGAAATAGTTCAATTTTGAAGATCTAAAATTGAAATTTATTTCGTTTTATAGATTTTCAATAGCAATTTCTATAATTTTCAATATTTGTAGTACTGAAGATTCTTTATTACTTTCTCTGTGTATTAAAAAATTATTCACTTTTGAATTCTTTTTTTCGAATGCTTTTAAACTCTTTTAAATCCGTTTGAATTCTCTTAAAATCCTTGAAATCTTCTTAATTCTTTCGAATTCCCAGATATATCTGAATTCGTCTAAATTGTTTAAATTATCTGAATTACTCTAGGTCGTGGAATTTTCAAAATTCTGACAACTCCATGAAATCAAAAAATTCTATGAATTCAGGGATTCAAAGAATTCCGAATATACGAGGAATTCAGAGAATTGCGAATATTCAAGGAATTCCAAATATTCATGGAATATAGGATATGCAAGGATTGCAGGAAGTTTAGAAGAATTAAAGGAATCTAGAAGAATATGGAATTTAAAGAATTTCCGAATATCAGAATATTCAAGGATTTCAGGAAATTCAGAGAAATCAAGGATTTTCGCGAATTTGAGGAATTCAGGGGATTCAGAATATTAAAGGAATTAAACGAATTCAGAATATTCGAGAAAATCAGGGAATTAGAGATATTCAAGGAATTCAGGAAATTGTGAATATTCAACAAAATTAAGGGATTTTAGTAAATTCAGATAATTCCAGGGAGTTTAGAGCATTTTGGGAATTTAAGAAACTCAGATAATTCAAGGAGTGCAGGGAATGCTAGGAATTTCAGGAGTTCAGAGAATTAAAAGTATTCGAGGAATTCAGAATATTCAAGGAAGTCACGGAATTAAAGATGTTAAAAGAATACAGGGAATTCAGAATATTCAAGGATTTGACGAAATTCAGAGAAATCAAGGATTTCCGCGAATCAATGAAAGTCAATGAATTCAGAATATTCAAGGAATTTAAAGAATTCAGAATATTTAAAGAATTCAGACAATTCTGAATATTCAAGGAATTCAGAGAATTTCGGACTACAGGAAATTTAGAATAATTGAAGAAATACAGGGATTTAGATAATTCAAAGAATTCCCGAAATTCAAGATGTTCAAGGGTTTCATGAAATTCAGCCAAATCAAAGATTTCCGTGAATTAAAGTAATTAAGCGACTTCAGAATATTCAAGGAATTTAAAGAATTCAGAATATTCATGGAATTCAGATAATTCCGAATTTCTATGGAATACAGGGCATTGAAGGATAACGAGGAATTCAAAAGGGTTGAAGGAATTCAGAGGATTTAGAGAATTCAAAGAATGTTCGGAATTAAGAATATTAAAGGATTTCAGGAAATTCAGAGAAATCAAGTGATGCAGGGGATTCGGAATATTCAAGGAATTCAGAGAATTTCAAATATGTCAGGAATTCAGAGAATTCCGAATATTTCAGGATTTCAGAGAATTGCGAATATTTAAGGAATTCCGAATAGTCATTGAATATAGGACCTTATGTATTACAGGGATTTCATAATATTTGCAGGAATTCAGAGGATTTAAAAAATTCAAAGAATTTCCGGAATTTAAATTGATCAAAGATTTCAGGAAATTCAGAGAAATCAAGGATTTTCGTGGATTTGAGGAATTCAGGGGATTCAGAATATTAAAGAAATTCAAAGAATTTAGAATATTCGAAAAAGTTAGGGAATTAAAGGTATTCAAGGAATTCAAGAAATTCCAAAAATTGAAGGATTTTAGTGAATTTAGAGAATTTTTGGGATTTCAGAGCATTTAGGGAATTTAAGAACCTCAGAATAGGAATGCTAGGAATTTCAGGAGTTCAGAGAATTAAAAGTATTCGAGGAATTCAGAGAAATCCGAATATTTAGGAATTGCAGGGAATTTAGAAGAATTTAAGGAATTCAGGGGATCTAGAGAATTTGACATTTTTCCGGAATTTAGAATATTTACGGAATTCACAAAATTTGAAGAAATCACGGATTTCCAAGAATTCAGGGGATTCAGGAAATTCATAATATTCAAGAAATTGAAGAGTTTAAGTGAATTGCGAGATTTTCAGGGATTTGAGAGAATTGCGAATTACAGAGAATTCAGAAAAATTGGAGGAATTCAGGGACTTAGAGAATTCACAGAATTTCCGGAATTCAAAATATTCAAGTGTTTCACGAAATTCAGAGAAATCAAGGATTTCCGCGAATTTAAGTAATTCAGCGAATTCAGAATTTTCAAGGAATTTAAAGAATTTAGAATATTCAACGAATTCAGAGAATTCCGAATATTCATGGAATTCAGGATATTAAAGGATGACGAAGAATTCAAAAGAATTAAAGGAATTCAGAGGACTTGAAGATTTAAAATAATTTCCAGAATTCAGATTATTCATGGAATTCCGAATATTGATGGAATACAGGATATTTGAGGATTGCAGGGAATATAGAAGAACTGAAAGAATTCAGGGATTCAGAGAATTCAAAGAATTTCCGGAATTCACAATATTCAAGGATTTGACGAAATTCACAGAAATCAAGGATTTCTGTGATTTAATGAAAGGCAAGGAGTTTAGAATATTCAAGAAATTCAGAGAATTCTGCATATTCAAGAAATTGAGAGAATTGCGGATTACAGAGGATGCAGAAGAATTGAACGAATTCAGGGATGTAGAGAATTCAAAGAATTTCCGGAATGTAAGATATACCAGGCTTTCACGAAATTCAGAGAAATCAAGGATTTCCGCGAATTAAAGTAATTCAGCGAATTCAGAATATTCAAGGAATTCAGAGAATTCCGAATATTCATGGAATACAGGATATTGAAGGATGACGAAGAATTCGAAAGAATTCAAGGAATTCAGTGGACTTCAATATTTCAAAGAATTTCCGAAATTTAAAATAGGAAAGAAATGAGGAAATGGGAAGAGGTTGGGAAAAAGCTAGAGAAAAGGATGCAGACGCTGGAGAAAAGACTGGAAAAGAAGGAAGAGCCGAATAAAAAGATAGAGAAATTGGAAGGTAGATTAAAAAAAATAGAAAGCTCAAACCGTGAGCTTAGAGTAGGGGAGAGTGGGAATAAGGAGAAGGAAAGGCTGAGAAAAATATAACAAAGAATAGAAAAAAAAGAGAGAAAAGAAAGAAAAAAAACATAGTGATAAAGGGTCTCAGATTAGAGGGGAAGGAGGTGATGGAAGGAGTAGAAGAAGTACTAAAAAG
>JAABKJ010002251.1:0-28475 GCA_011634705.1 Andricus grossulariae
AATAAGTTTACAAATAAAAAAAAGTGTCGGTAAGGTAGGAAGCCGGTCACGTGACCCACTCGTCACATGGCCTTAATCCCATGCAATTTCGAGGCGATTCCTCGTAATCCAATGAAATTTATTTGTTTACAATCCCTTTTAATCCAACACAAGCCTTTACAATCCCTTTAAAAGCTGATTTTTGGCACGCCAGCTACCTTAATGCCTCAATAAAGTTGGGATTCTGCCTGATAAAATTATAATGAAACTTTCGAATTTCAGAACGAAGCCGAGACTAGACCAACGAAATAAGAAGACATTGTCTCACACTTGTAAAAACTTTTGTAATTATTATTTTGAATTATTGAGGCGGGAATACAGGAGAGCAATACTGAGAAGCAACGACGAGATAGTGTATAGATACAGTGACAGCATCGATGGACATTATCTTTAATTAATGAGTATGGAGTGAGTGGATCAATACAGAGATTGGCATTTAGCTGTCTCACATTTAGAATCCATTAGAATCCAATCAGAGTTATATTCAATCGAATTCAGTGGAGCGCAGTTGAAGAAAAAGACGCGAAACTTGGACATTCTGTTAACAACAAATTTTCTTTCTACGACTGAAAAGACTGAACAAGTCAAATCGTAATTTAGATTACTTTTCATTCCTGTGATTAGAAAGAAATATTCCAATATAGCAGAAATCCTTTCGTGACAATCACTCTACATTATTATCAGTCAATTTTTCACTGTTATAATTAATCAAGCTTTGACTAAAAAATCAGTCATTTCTACTGGCTCAATCAGTCACATGAAATTACTGATTTTAATAGTGAAAGATACTCATCAGTTCATTCAAAATGACTGTTTTAATCAATTAAAGTTTCTAATTTGAATGTAGAAACGTCACTGATTATATGATTCAATGTGACTGATTGACCAGTGAAAATCATTGATCGAATCATTCAAAATAACTGATTGAATCAATGAAAGTTACAGTTCAGATAATTCAAACTGATTTACCAGTAAAAATCACGGCTCATATAATTAAAAATGACTGATTTCAATAGTGAAAATAACAGTTTGGATCATTTTAAATGACTGATTTATGAAATCACTTTTGACTGATCAAATTATATATATTAAAAATCAGTCATTTGATCAGTCACATGAAATTACTGGTTTCATTAGTAAAAGCTATTGATCAGACGATTTTAAATGACTGATTTAGTCTATGATAGTTTCTCATTAGAATATAGAAACCTCACTGATTAGATCGTTCAAATTGACTGATTGATCAGTGAAAATCACAGATTAGGTCATTAAAAATTACTGGTTCCATCAGTGAAAAAAATCGTTGGATTATTAAAAATTACTGATTTCACCAATGAAAGTAACAGTTTATGTCATTTAAATTGACTGATTCGTCAGTGTAAATCGCAGATTGAGTCATTTAAAATGTCTGATTTCAACAGTGAAAATAACAGACTGAATCATCTAAAATGACTAATTTAAAAAGTCACTTTTTGACTGATTCAAATTTAGAGCGATTTTAGATAACGAAAGTTTTTTTACACAAAAGTATTATAAAAAATCGAAATTGGCGATTTTATCCGAAATTCGCGTCATGTCTTCCGTATTTCTAACAGATAAAGAGACTCGAATTATAGATTTAAACATCCTCGTCTCGATGCACACAATTTCTTTGGTAAGCAAAGTTTTGTCATGGATATGCTTAGTTCTTTTTTTTATACTTTGAAAGCAAGACTGGTTTGTATTTCTTTATGTAACTAATAGAGCGAATTACTGAAGTAACTAACATATTCCGCATAAATTGTTTATTCAACTTTTGGATGCATCAAATTTCACGAGTATTTCCTTTTTCATCTATCAAAATCGTAGAAAATTAGATTAATTTGTAATTTCAGACTTTGTGAAATTGATCGATTGATTGCAAATATGCATCCAAAAGTTAATCTTCGAGCGGGTATAAAAGATACAAACAAAAACATTTTCCGAAAAAGAAAAACAAGAATGCAATAAATAAATAAATATAGATATAACATACATATAATCGTAGCAAGTTTGCATTCTTTTAAAGAAATGCGGTTTTATAGCAAAACTTGGGATTTACGAAACACGCTTCCATACAAACTTACATTCTCACACACTTTTTTTGTATTCAAATGCTGCTGTGGTTTTTCACTTTGCAGAATGCGAAATTATCACATTTCAAATGATCAAAATAGTGTACCTGCATTTTTTATAACGATTACATCTTTACGATCTATTTCCAGATTTATTTCATATGGATCCAATTTTTCGTCTCTGTACATTCTAAATTTAAATCAGTCAATTTTTGACTGATTCAATTAATCAAAAATCATTCATTTCTAATTTTTCAAACATGCAAAGAAATTAATTAATCAAAATGTTAAAAAGAAAAAATTGACCTCTTTAAATTAATTAACAAGCAAAATTTACTTCCAATTCGATAAGAATAATAAAATGTACCTCTGTCCATTCAGAAAAAATTAAAACCAAAATTTCTTTCCTTGCAATAAAAATGTTATGAATAGAAAATTGTCCTCTTCCAATTCAGGAAAAAGATTTAAAATAAAAAGCTCGCCTTCAACTCAATAAAAATGCTGAAAAGAAAAAATGGTCTTTTCCAGTTCAGAAAAATTGAAGAAAAAAATTTCCCTTTTCCAACTCGGAAAAAATTGAAAACGAAAATTTCCTCCTTTCCAATTTGATAAAAATCTTAAAAATATTTAATGTTTCTTTCCCAATTCAACAAAAATTAAAAACAAAAATTTCCTCTTTCAAATTCAATAAAAACGTTAAATATACCAAATTTAACCGTCTGCAATTCAATAAAACTACAAAAAGCAAACAAATTTCCTCTTCCAATTCGGAAAAAAATAGTACCAAAATTTTAAAGTTTAAATCTACCACTCTGAAATGTTAACGATTCAAGGAAAAATTATTTTTTAAATTAAAAAATTGTTATTTTTTATCAAAAAATTTCAAATTAAGTGGGTCAAAAATTAATATTTTAGACTGAAACAATATTTGATTTAAAATTGAAAAAAGCGTTTATTATGAATCTATTCATTTGAAATTATTGAAAAATTCTTTACATAGAAGATTTTAGAATTACACACAGCAAACTGAATGATTTAAAAATTGAAAAAGATAACAATTGAACTTAACATTTCAAAAAAGGTGAAATCGATAGATTTTTCTTCTATGAATTTGTAAAATTCCCGGTCACAAAAATATTCGATTTCATTTCCCGGTTTTTCTCGGCCTCCAAAAAATGCCAACATTTCCCGGATTTAATTAGTGATAATTACTGATGACTGATTAGATCATTCAAGTTGACTATCATCGATGAAAATCACAGGTTTGATAATTGAGAATCACTGATTTGATCAGTGAGTCAAAATGACTGATTTAATTAATGAAATTTATATTCTAGATCATTCAAATTGACTATAATCAGTGAAAATCACAGGTTAGATCATTTAAAACGGCTGAATTCATCTCTGAAAAATAACAGATTGTATCAATTAAAATGACTGATTTGAAAAGTCACTTTTGACTGATTCAAATTTAGTGTGTACCCTTCAGTATTCGATTAGCAATTCCTAAAGATATAAACGTCTCTTATATTATAAAAAAGCGAATAATAAAACTCAACAAATTGTTCAATGTATCACGTTATTACGACGTACTTTTAATGTCAAACCCATACGCTCTTTGCAAAACGTCTAACGATTCTCCATATTTTTATTCCAATAGTTTATTTTTTTATTTTTGCAAATAATTTTTAATTTTCATCAGCTCCACTATAAAATGACAATCGCAACTGGAAAATAATAAAAGGATTGGAAAGAGCGTAATGATTTTATCTGGAAATGTAATTTACGCACTTCTAGTCAAGTAATTTATGGGAATTTACATCAATAGATGAAATTATTATAGATATGTGAAATAATCAAGTCCTGCCTGTGGAGCTTATGGAATTCTAGAAACTTGTCTTGCATCTTCCCAAATGTACTTACATATTTAATAAAAGACAAAACAATAACAATGGCTTAAAATGTTTTTTTTTTTGCCAAAATATATAATCCTCGCGTGATACTGCAAGAGATAATAAATAAATAGAGCTGCATTTGTCAATGCAAATTGCCAAAATTTTAATTTCTAGTTTTGTTCTTTCAATTTCAATGATCGCGAACTAGATAATTGTAAGACTAGAATACATTTTTTTTTTAACTTTTTCTTCAATAAGATAATAAAATGATATTAAAGCCCTCGATTTTTCAATTCGATTGACTAGGCAAATTTCATCTCGTATAAAATAGTTACTATTGAAAACTATATAAAAACGATATGTCACAAAATTATTTACAATTTTTAGTTTAAAAATTCGTCCAATCCCGACGAGCACCACAAACAGGATACAATTTTTTCCCTAGCAAAATCGTATCCTGCAAACGAATCGAAAGCGTACATTAACGCAAATTTCTTCGGTTTTGGTTCACTACCCATGTTTATTAGGGTGGGCCAAACAACACGAATTTTCGAAGCAAGGCAAAAACGGTATAATGTGGAGAAGTTGCCTTTTGAGAAGAAAAAATCGAGGGCAAGACAAATTTTTGAAATTGGTTAATACTTGTCCCTCGCGCATCGGGGTCAGTTTCAATTTTTGATCAATTTTCTATTAGCCAAAAAATTATGGCAAATTTTTTATAACTAGGCGTTTTTTCTAGAATTTCTTGAATTCTTAGAATGTGTCGTAAATTCACAGAATTTCGATAATTCAAGGAATTTGGCGAATTCTCAGAATTCCTCAAATTCTCATAATCCCTTCATTTTGACAATTCCATGCATTCTTACAATTCCTTGAATTCTTAGAATTCCTCAAATCCTCAGAATTCCCCGAATCCTCAGAATTCCTTAAATTCCCAGAATTAAATCAATTATCCGAATTCATTGATTCCTTGAATTCTCAGAATTCCTCAAATTCTCATAATCCTTTAAAGTTTGACAATTCCATGAATTCTTACAATTCCATGAATTCTTACAATTCCTTCAATTCTCAGAATTCCTCAAATCCTCAGAATTCATTGATTTCCTCGAATCCTCAGAATTTATTGAATTCTCAGAATTCCTTGAATTCTTAGAATTACTTGAATTCATTGACTTCCTTGGATTCTCAGAATTGATTGAATTCCTTTAATTCTCAGAATTTATTGAATTCCTCGAATCCTCAGAATTTATTGAATTCTCACAGTTCATTAAATTCTCGGAATTCACTGAATGCTCAGAATTCCTTGAATTCTCTTAGAATTCCTTGAATCTTCGGCATTTCTTGAATTCTCAAAATTCATTAACTTCTCAAAAATCATTGAATTTCTTGAATTCTCAGAATTTATTGAATTCCTTGGATTCTCAAAATTTATTGAATTCCTTGACTCCTCAGAATTTCTTGAATTCTCGCAATTCCTTGATTTCTCAGAATTCCTTGAATTCTTATATTTCATTGAATTCTGAAAATTCGTTGAATTCTTAAAATTCGTTGAATTCTCAGAATTAGTTGAATTCCTCGAATCCTCAGAATTTATTGAATTCTCACAGTTCATTAAATTCTCAGAATTCACTGAATGCTCAGAATTCCTTGAATTCTTAGAATTCCTTGAATCTTCGGCATTTCTTGAATTCTCAAAATTCATTGAATTCTCAAAATTAATGAAATTCTCCAAATTCATTGAATTTCTTAAATTCTCAGAATTTATTGAATTCCTTGAATTCTCAAAATTTATTCAATTCTTGACTCCTCAGGATTTCTTGAATGCTCATAATTCCTTGATTTCTTAGAATTCCTTGAATTCTTAGAATTCAATGAATTCTCAGAAATCGTTGAATAACTAGAATTCTCAGAATTCACTTGAGTCTTAGAATTCATTAAATTCTCAGAATTCACTTGATTCTTAGAATTCATTAAATTCTCAGAATTCCTTGGATTCTCAGAATTGATTGAATTCCTTGAATTTTCAGAATTCCTTTAATTCCTTGAATTCTCAGAATTTATTGAATTCCTCGAATCCTCACAATTTCTTGAATTCTCACAATTCCTTGATTTCTTAGAATTCCTTGAATTCTTAGAATTCATTAAATTCTCAGAACTCGTTGAATTCTCAGAATTCGTTGAATTATTAGAATTTATTGAATTCTCAAAATTCAAATAATTCTTAGAATTCATTAAATTCTTAGAATTCATTAAATTCTCAGAATTCATTAAATTCTCAGAATTCCTTGGATTCTCAGAATTGATTGAATTTTCAGAATTTCTTTAATTCCTTGAATTCTCGGAATTTATTGAATTCCTCGAATCCTCAGAATTTATTGAATTCTCACAGTTCATTAAATTCTGAGAATTCAGTGGATTCTCAGAATTCCTTGAATCTTCGTATTTCTTGAATTCTCAAAATTCATTGAATTTTTTTTAATTCTCAGAATTCCTTGAATCTTCGTATTTCTTGAATTCATTGAATTTTTTTGAATTCTCAGAATTTTTTTGAATTCTCAGAATTTTTTTGAATTCTCAGAATTTCTTGAATTTCTTGAATCCTCGGAAATTCTTGAAATCTCACAATCCATTGAATTCTCAAAATTCATTGAATTCCTTGAATTCTGAAAATTTATTCAATTCCTTGAATTCTCATAATTCCTTGAATTCTTATAATTCCTTGAATCCTCGGAATTTCTTGAATCCTCGGAATTTCTTGAATTTGCACAAATCATTGAATTTCTTGTATTTTCATCATTCTTTAAATTCCTTGCATTCTTTAAATTCTCAAAATTCCTTGAGTTCTTAGAATCTCTTGAATTCTCAAATTCTTAGAAATCTCATGAATTCACAGAATTTGGATAATTTTATTAATTTGGCGAATTCTCATGATCCCTTGAATTTTCAAAATTCCTTGAATTCTCACAGTTCCTTGAATCTCCACATTTTCTTTAATTCTCAGAATTCCTTGAATCCTCACAATTTCTTGAATTCATTGAATTATCAGATTCTTAGAATATCATGAATTCACAAAATTTCGATAATTTAAGGAATTTTTTAGAATTCTCATAATCCCTTGAATTTTCACAATTCCTTGAATTCTCACAATTCCTTGAATCCTCAGATTGTCTTCAATACTCAGAATTCCTTGAATCCTCACAATTTCTTGAATTCTCACAATTCATTGAATTACTTGAATACTCGGAATTCATTGAATTCTTAGTATTCATTGAATTCCTTAAATTATCAGAATTCATTGAATTCTCAAAATGCCACAAGTGAAAAAAATTTGTGTTGGTGTTTTGAATATTTTGAAAATGCGCAAACCACGTTTTTTAAGTTTTGATAAACTGCACTTTTTGTTGTTGTCAAAATTGAAATTTCTTCAACTGAAAACAAAGAACCATGCCATTATTTTATTATTATACCTATCTACCCTTCACCTATATACCCATCCACACATCACTACTTTACCACCGAGCAATTCACGCCTACCCCGAAAGGGAAACGGCTTAATGATATAATAATAATAATAACATATATATATATATATAAAATGTTGTAAACAATTTCGAAATGTATTTTCCAGTATAAAAAAATAAAATAAAAGGAAAATAATAACAATAAATGATATTCTTTGGGATCAATTTTAAATCCTCGAAATCGCACAATAAAATGAAATAAATGATTAATTGTAAACAAATATTTTTGCGATGAATATGTATATATATATATATATATAATTAAAAAATAAGGTTAACAACCACCGCAGGGTCCCACTGGGAGCAACCACCATCTAAAAATGACACCGGCTCCCAGTAGGACCGCGGTAAATCCCACTCATGGCCACGTCTGACAACAGTGAGATGGGTGGTCATTGGCGCCCGAAGTGGGGCTCGAACCCACGACCCTGAGATTATGAGGCTCATGCTCTACCGACACTACTACTACTACTATATATATCAATGCACGTATGTATATATATATATATATATATATATACATATACGTATACATATATATGTAGGTATGTATGTTGTGTGTATGTATGCATGTATGTATGTGTGTATGTATGTATGTGTGTATGTATATATAATTCTTTGTAGCTACGCAATTTACAATTGAAAGTGTGATTCCTTGGGTAATATCGCAGTTGAAAAATTATGTAAGATGTTATTATAATTCATAAAATTATCGAAAAATGTATGCAGGTGTAAAATTTCTCCTAAAACTACACTGTAGTAAAACTACAAAATTGTTAAAAACATAGTAATGAAAAAATTCTTAAAATATTCTTTAAAAATTGTTTATCGACGTACATTTCATAAAAACATTCACACTGTAGTAAAAAATACATTCTTTTGAAAAAACATTGTAATTAAAATAATATTTAAAAAAAATATGAACTAAAAAAAAATTCACCAACAAAGCCAAAAACGATCATGAACATTAAAAAAAAATAATAATGGGTAATACAATCCTCAACGATTATTATTTATTTTGAAGGTAAGATATCAATTTTCATCAACTGAAACGTGGCAGTATAGAAATAGATAACCAAAACTTTGATAGAAAATGGGTTTATTGCATAAGAACTTCTTAAAAAATTAAGTACACATTGTGCTAAAAGGAATGTTTGAAAAACTCATCTATTGATACAATAATTTAATAACAACGTCGATCAATGGTCAACGTCGATCAATGGTCAAAGTCGATCCATGGTAATGAACTTTATGATTTCCTAATTAAATAAACTCTAATATTATTTTGCAACTGTACAATTCCTATACATTATTAAATAATAAACGCCAATGAGGATTATAAGTAAGTTCCAAATGCAACACTTTCTTCAAAATTAAAAAATTGGTTAATATCTTAGAGGTGCGCAATACTTGCATATGATCCTGAAAGATTAGGGAGGTGGTGGGAGAGGCCATGCGACTCCGACTGTCGTTTTTTTCAACTGTCGAATAAAATAAAGTTTAGCGTAGCTTCAATCAAGTAGATTTTCTTTTGAGACAAGAAAAATTGTCTCCGATTAAGAAAATATTGCATTGTCCGTATTCGTACCGATATTTTCTTGATTCAATGCTAATTTTTTCCCCAGGTAAGACTTTGGCCTTGTTTTAGTCCGATTGATTATTGAGTTGGGCATACCGCATTAAACAATTTATTGTCAGTATTATTAAAAAGTGCTAAATTATTTACCATCTACAAATTCAAAAACATTTAGTTCTCCAGTAGTTACTTTTAAATGAAATAATTCAACTTACCACCAGCTGCTTCCCTTTATGCAAAATGAAACCGAGTAAAACTCCGGGGGAAAACCCTGAGGAAAAAACTAGAAGAAAAACCCAGAGAATAACCCAAGAGGAAGAACCAGGAGGAAAAACCCAGAGGAAAATCTAAGTCCTCCTCTCGGTCTTCCAACCAGAACGTACCTGTAATTGTCTTCCTGTTAATAATTCAGAACATAAAAGCTTCAGGAGCATCATAAATAAAACAGTTCCCAATATACTATTCACATTCCTAATCCCTAAGTGCTGACCTGCATAAAAAAGAACCCATGAGTAACAAAAACTTCTCATAAGATAGTATAAACTGAACCTCTCATAATACATGAGGATGGTCGAACAATACGACTTTCGATTTTTAATGATCGATGCCCCCAATCTGTTCGTTTTCCGGAAAAAGAATATGTGTGATTTTTTATTTATTTTATTTTCAACGTTAAACCGTGCCGCTGGGCTCTTACAATCAACACGGAGTTCTTAATGGGAAAAGCTCGGTATTCGAAAAAGAATTTTCAAGGAATGATTTTCATCTGATAAATTTTAATGTTGACACACCTCTCAAAACCTTTTCATTGTGCCCGAAAAATGCCCCAAACAATGTAAAATATCAGTTTTCTATCAATTTATTATTTACTGGAATACATGGCATAATTAGCGAATGTTGAGAGTAATACATGTTTTCAGGATATTTGGTAATTATTTAAACAATTTTCATTTGTTCGGACAATTGCTTCCCCTATAAAGCGTAAACAGTTATTTTTTAGAATTAATGACATAATAAGCAGATGTTAAGAGTATTATTTGTTTTTCCTAAGGGTATTTACCAATTTTTAAAACAATTTTCATTTGTTTAAACAACTTCCTTACCTCTAAATCGTGAAGAGTTATTCTTTTCTGTAGTTAATGACAAAATTAACGAATGCTAAGGGTAAAATGTTTTGTTCAAGATTTTTCGCAATTATTTAAACAATTAAAAATGACGCACCTGCGCCTTTTTATAGGGAAAGTGGATAAAATTCTAGTTGTTTCGAATCTCTTACACTATGTCGCTTATTATTCAGTATTCCCTGATCTCAGAACGTGTACTCTACAACGTTTAAAGAATTAAATTCAATTGCTGCAAGAAAAGTATAGTCCTTTTTTTTCTTCTTAAAATTACTATTCTGTTCCGTTTTATTTACATACTTTAGAAGATCCACATGCAAATTATTTTCAGTTCACAGATTTCATTTACGGGGATGATTTAAAAAAGGATTATACTTTACTTAGAGCAATTGAATTTAATTGTTTAAGCAAATTATCAAAGTTCGCGATAAAATGTATAGGTTCCGCCGATAAAAGTTTTAAATGCTCATTAAAATTTTTCATTTTATGTCATTATAAAAAGTTGTAAAATGGTCTAAAGCACGAACAAACGAAATATGACGCGAAGTAAAATTGTTATCGATTGAAATTATTTATTAAAAAATAGACACGCCACGCGAGCACATTCTGATTGCGCGCTAAGCGCGCGGTTCGCTTCGCTCGTATGTTTGAGCGCACCTGGTGCGCGCGACTGTTGGTTCTCGCGCTTCGCGTTCGGTCTTTGTATTTTCCACAGATTTGTGCACAGACCTTTTAAAATTAAAGGTCAAAGCGTTAACAACTGTAATTTTATGATTGTGAAATCTCTTTTGTTAAAGTTCCTTCGGCTTTAACGAACACATTCTTATCACGTATCTCGTGGTTCGCACTCGATTTTGTCCAAAATGTGAACTTTCCTACATCGTGGTCGACACTATTATATTTAATGTATATTATATTTATTTCTGTACCTCGATCTGGTGCTGCGCATTCAGATATTGCAAAATAATGTAAAATTTTTATTTCTCCTGATGACTCTGATATTTTCTCCTTACTTTGCACTAATTTTTATTCTCAACTGCCCTGAAAATGCACCCAGCTTGAGCGCGCAAAGCAAAAACTTTGATTCAAACCCCTCATAAACTACAATCATAAAGTGAAATTAAACATGTTTTTTTCAATTTGACTTTGAAGAGGGTTCTCAAAGCACCTACGGCCTTGACGATTACATTCTCATTGCGATACTCGCTCTTCGCGCTCAACAGCTAGATTATACAGACAATTGCTTTTGAAAAATAAAACCATGTAAACAAAATAGAATGGAAAGTTTTGTTCCCAAATTTGAAAATGCTTTTATTTTTTTAATTTGGATCAGATAAAAAAAATTTATGAGGATAGATCCGAAATATATTTCATATCTAGTAAAAATTTTGATTGACATTTTTTAATCTAGCAGAAATATATATATATATATATATATATATATATTGCATATTTATTTACATCAAAAATTTCATTGGGATAATTTTAAAAACTCTCTCCCGTCTAAAAGAAACTTGGACGAAAGTTTCTGAAACTTGAAAAAAAAGTTTTTTTTTTCAATTTGGACAATGCTGTTAAATTTTTAATGTTGTTTGGAAATATCTGGTTAACGAACTCAAACTTTATTTTAGGACTCTTAAAACGATCATCAAGGGCTGACTCGATTCGGCAAATCCTTCAAAAGTTAGCGTGGCTACGACATTCAGGTAACCATACATACATACATACATACAGTCAGACAGACACCGAAAAAATTTTATGATTTTCGACTCTGTGAGTGCCGAAACGTAAAGATCCCTTAAAAACGAGAGATCGAAAATTTGGTCGATTACATTACACTCTCATGAATGAGAATGTAATATATCACTAGGATATCTGCATTTCCCTAATTGTAATTTCGGAGAAAAACACCTTGAAAACTACATAGGAACGTCGGTAATGTGTGACATAATGTACTACATATGTTCTTACATTCTATTCAATTAAATTATGATCAATTAATTTTAATTTCGCTCAATTAATTTAAAACGGTGAAAATGAAAAAGTTGACAATATCGTACCTCTGGAATCTTATACGCTTATGTTTGGAGCAATGATGTTCTTAATTACAGAGTTTAAATAAGTGTGTTTTCCCCAGTAATATCCTTATGGAATTGCTACTCGTGTGATTGCAGAATTTGTCTCCAGCTCATGCTGCAAGTTTCATATTCGCCAGGAATTTCCTATTTTGCGCACTTGTATCAGTAATAGCTATTTAGCAACACCCACTTGCAAAGTGAGAATTTCCATGCCTCCAAATGATATGCAAAGCACTTCAATCCAACAGACTGTGCGGGGATAATAATGGCGCAGCTGCACTTTGAAACATGTCTATTTTGAGAATCGACGGAATGGACACGCAAATGCACTTTAGAGATGAGTAACTTTGCAGAACAGCAAAATAAAAATATTTAAAAAAATTCGAGTAAAAAAATTCACGAAATTCAGGGAATTCACGAAATTCACGGAATTCAAGGAATTCACGAAATTCATGGAATTCACAGAGCTCAAGGAATTCACAGAATTCACTGAATTCACGGAATTCATGGAATTCACGGAATTCACGGAATTCACGGAATTCACAGAATACAGGGAATTCACGGACCTCATGGATTTCACGGACCTCATGGATTTCACGGAGTTCATGGAATTCACAGAGTTCAGGGAATTCACGGAACTTAGGGAAGTCACGGAATTCATGGAATTCACAGAATGGAAGGAATTCACAGAATTGAAGGAATTTACAGAATTAGAGGAATTCCATGAATTCCTTGAATTTCGTGAATTCCATGAATTCCGTGAATTCCTCAAATTCCGCGAATTCCTTGAATTCCATCAATACGCCCGAGCGTGACGTGACGATTCTTATGGATACATTTCTCTTACAAAAATGCCGCACCGTGCCATTGGACGTTTTACTTTAGAAATTGTACAGATATTTGGCTGAAGCCCACCACACGGAATCGGGAACTCCGCAAACAGAGTTAGTGCTAAATAAATTTCTCCAGTGGTTGTTACAAAAAATAGCGTATGATACACATACGCACAGCCGATTTCTACTCGTGTGATTGCAGCATTTGCCTTCAGCTCATGCTGCAAATTTTATACTCTTCGACAATCCCCTATTATGCGCACTTGTATCACAAATAGCTATTACTTCACACCGTATCACAATAAATGTATGTAAGGTTCCCCGAGAAAGAAATTCCATTTTTATACATTCTCATCAGAGAAGGTATTAGATTTGTGGGTGTGTGTGTGGGTGGGTATGTGTGTATGTGTGTTTGTGTGTAGATTTTTAGTCTCTTAGCACGATAACTTTTGAAATAATTGAAAGATTGGATTGGCCTGTCGTATACTATTTAGTGTCCTAAAATGAAGGTCAAGTTCGTTAGCCAGCCATTTTGGATGAAAATCCAAAAAGCCAAACAACGCAAAATATGAAAAATGTAAAAAAATAAAGAAACATTGCTTTTCAAACACCCTACAAGATTGTCATAAAAACTTTTTGATTTTTTTTTGAAAAACCGAAAATTAAAATTTTTAAGCCAAATAACGCGAGATACGGAGAAAATGTCAATGAACAGAATTATTGGTCTTCAAAAGATCTACAAATTTTTCATTGACCATTTTTTGATTGGATAAATAATTTTCGTTTTAATCGTGAAAAATACTGTTAAGAACGAAAATTTTTTAAAATTAGATCTTAAAATTTGCTTTTAAATTTTTATTCTCACGAGACGCGCAATGAGAATGTGTTCATTGAAGCCGAAGGAACTTTAACAAAACCGAGCGCGTAGCGCGAGGTAAATACAATATCGGGCGCGAAGCGCGAGATCCAACAGGTGCGCACCCTATGCGCGCTCAAACTTGCGAGCCGCGCGCTCAGCACGATATGAGAATGTGCCCGCATCGCGGGCAGATTTTTGTCGTTATATCAGTCAGTATCAAGACGTGTGCCACTGGGCCTTTGAAATGAAAATGGGTTTTAATTTGGGAAATGATCTGTTTTCGGAAAGGCCGTGTCTACCGAGGAAAAAGAGAAGCGATTGTACGATTGCTTTAGTGAATCGGTTTCTTTTAAGAAAGCGGACCGAAGGATTGGCTTCTGAACCAAAATGATGCATTTAAATCGGGCATCATAATTTAAATTATTTCAATCTGCAGATTCCGATTCAGACCTCGTCAATAAGAGAAGTTCGACTAAACAGAATTTTTTTATTTCTTTGTCAACATTTTTCAATCTGATAGAAAAATTTTAATTTATGCTCCCATATCTCATACAAAATTAAAAAATTGTAAATCATCCTGGAAAGAAACAGACTATATGCCAGAGTGTCAGATTCTGTTATGCATTTCCATTTTGAACAAATATAAGGCATATAAGTGAAATAGATCGTTAATAAATAAATACAACATTAAATTTGAAAGCGTAGTGAATCGCTCGCTATTGGAAATTACTAATTGAGATTGCGGATTCACTAAGGCTTTTGACCCATCCAAATGTTCCAATCGGTTTTCTGGTCCTGGGTACTTGACCAGCTTTTTAGGAAGAATTTACCCTAGCCACTGAAACGGCTATTCGTCCAGATTTTGAGGACAACTAAACTAAACAAAAATATATTCGTCCAGTTTTTTTTGGTTTCTCGAAGACTAAAAATGTAACAGTCAAAATAAGAAAATGATGTAATTTGTATGATAACGTAACTAGGTTATGTTAGGTTTCGCTATTAATCCGATATATGGATGTGACGCTTCATGATACTTTAGTCATATGAGTAGTTTCATAAAACATTGGGAGGTGTCGTGAAACATTCAAAGGTTTCAATTATACGACGCTGCGAAGATTCAAAGTAATACAATCAAAGAAAACCTATCGTGAACCTAGAATTCAAACCGATATGTACATGCGTAAAAGAAATTCCCCCCTTCACCCTAATTAGGTATTTTAGTGGTACGTCATATTCCGTCGGTATAATTAATTCCAAACGAAGAATTAGAATTTCATAGTGCAGCGACCATAGACCTGCATAGATATTTTCATTCAGGAGCGGAAGCAAACGTGACATCATGAACACCTTCAAATGTTTCGAGCAGTTTTTACTTTCATTTTGTAAGTGGGCAATACTTCAATTTCGCCTGACATGCACTCTAGACAGAAATATTTATTTTAACGCGAAGTAGTGGAAATTTCGTTCTTATGATTTTTCCTCAGTTGTAGTATTTATTTGAATAGTTATATATTACTTTATCGTCGATCTACAGCTATTTGGTTTGATGGAAAAAATTATAATGTCTATCACATTGATTTTAGACAAATTCAGTAGTCATAGATCGACGATAAAATAAGATACAACTGCTAAAACAACTACTACACCTGAAGAAAAATCATGACAACACACTAAAAAGCCTCATATTTCATTAAACATGTGAAACTTGGGCCATGGAACTTTTCAATAAATAATGTACGTATTGATTGTTGAACAGCCACACGGAAAAAATTGCTAGTCAGCCTAAATATCTAAAGTGGCAAGCTGGCTATATTTGAGCATTAAATACGGGACAGTCCCCCAGATGGAGTAGTGTAACATCCGTGGAGTGTCAAAATTTTATGGTCAGCTTGACTATCCAAGAGAGTAAAGTTGAGCATCCTGAAGTGTAAATCTGATTATTCTAGCAGTGTTAGCTTGATAATCTCGAAGTGATAACTTAATCATATCAGAGGTCTTTCTCCTCTACATATCAGAGTGAGAGAGATGAGAGACAGAAATTTAAATTATTAAATGAAACCTGAAAAACATGAAAATTGATATAAGATCCATCAAGTCTGAAAGCATCTTTATTATTTTTGTAAAGTGAGCCATCTGAGACATAATTGCATATGCACAAACACTTTGACAACATATTACTTTGAGAACAAGAGGCTAAGGAAATGGCGTCACTGCACTGAACTTTTAAGCACCTTTTTGGTTAAGATTATTGAGAATACGCACTGATTGGAACGTGAAATAAACATGACGTGGAACCGTACTCCTCGCTCCGAAAATGTGTTTCGAGTGTTGGGTGCGTTCGTTCGGCATTCTGTAAAAGTCGTGACACAGCCACTTCTGATTGCAAATCCTAGAGTATCAATTTGATTATCCCAATATTGAGTCTAAAGCCCCTTTGGATATTTTAACAGACTATAAAATTATGGTCTGCCTGACTACGTAAAAAAATTGTGCATGATACTTGGAACTATCTAGAAGATCAAACTGACTATCTAAATTTTGACACTACAAGTTTGACTATACATTTTACTCCGTGTACCACAGGATCACCCTAGGAGCGACTGCCACCTACGAAAATGACACTGGCTCCCAGTAGATCCACAATAAATCACGCTTATAGCCACGTCTCAAGACCTTGAGTTAGGTCGCTACAGAGGACGACGGAATCACAATGATATTATTGCGAACCCCTTGTATGACTTGAGGAGATGAAGTAGCCAAAGAATTACAGCTCTCTGCATCCATCTCTCAAGTGCCTCGGTATATTTTTGGCACGCGAATGTAGCTTTGAGGTTAAAAACTATGGATTCGCATCTCCGAGAGCACCCATCAAAAGGAAAATAATATTAACTCAATATTCTAACTACTGTCGCCGCAGCTCCCTTATAAGGTCTTGATGCCTCTCCTTTCTTTCTCCTTGATTGTGATGTTTTTGTTGGCCGAAGCAGAGAATTCGGTCACGAATATAGTTCGTTTCTCCAAGTCAAACAGAACGATGTTAGGCTTTGAGTGCAAAATAGAGACTATTTCCCGGTACTTGTGGTTGCAGTCAATTTCGCACTTCTCCTTTTGAATATTGACTTTACTTTCCACAGAGAATTTGGCAGTACCTCTTGAACCTCTCTCAAAAAAATCTCAACCTACTCGGGCTTAAGCGAATTTTTGACATAAACAGAGAGATCGCTGATGTGGCGCGATTGAGCAGCGAAAAACTGTTGATTATCCCTGATGCATTCCTCCCTCTTCTGTATTCTCATCTTTGCGCCAGATAGTACCCGTATTTTGTCAACAATAGGCTGCTTGATCGTCAGCAGCTTTGATTTGTTCAGTGTGTGATGGTAGATCCTTAGTTCGTTGGCCAACTTTGGGACTTTTTCCCTAAACGGCCTACCAAATGTTATGTAGTCAATCACACACTGAAAACGGGTCACATTTTATCTTGTTCAGCCAATCTTCTTCTTCAGTTGACGCAAGCGTCTTTTGGTCTTTTGATTCATCTCCGGTTTTAGCCTTCGATTTGAATTAGCCAAAGCGCTCGCCAAACCATAATCTGAAAAATTGGTGGTTTAGAGCTCGACCTCCACCGAGAGATCATCGCGGATCTCTTTCTTGCAGCGGTTGGGGAAGAACTCTACGTTCATATCCAGTTCACGAGAGGTAATTAGCGTGATTACGCAACGACTGTTGCGAAACGTGCTTCTGACATCACAAAATGTATTATCAAGGCAATTAGATTTTGAGTTTTGATTTTAATAACCTTGAGTTTTATTTGTTTAAATTGAATCGTAAGACCGAAAAAGAAGGAACTTACATCTGCCTGTTTCAATTATTGGAACGATCGAAGAAATTTGGACTTCTTGAATTCGTTTTTTTCAAATTCTCTGAAGTTTTTTTATTCAATATTGGTCTATAACGTTCTGGAAAAATCGGATACCTGGACTACATTTGCAGTAGGTACGGTACATCTACTCGTCGAGATATGGACAATTCGATAAATATACCAAGGAGGTTAGTCCATCTGAAGGAACAACGTATAATATATATATATATATATATAAGTATACAATCAATTTTAATTTAAATAACTCACACTATTAAACTTTCATAACAATTCAAAACACCAAAATTAACTTATCAGAAAAAATCCTCAATTGTGAAATCTGTAACATAGTTGAGAATATTAAAGATTTGAGTTCTTATTCTAATTATATAAAATGTAGATTGGACAGAAAAATGACTGAAAACTCAATTACCAATTTCTTCAAATCACAAGATTGGAGTCTGCATAAATCAAAATTTCAATAAAGAGATGATCATATCAAAAAATTTAATTTATTAAAAGAAAGATTTTTAGTAAAATAAAATTAATACAGAGAATTAAGAGTAAAAAATGGTTTAAGAATTTATCTAATATAAAAATTCCAGATGAGGTAGCTAAAAGGTAGCTTTAGGCAATAAGTTTGATATTTCTTATAGTTCAGAGAAAATCCCATCTATTAATATAATTGCAAGTATTGAAGATTGCATCCAGAATGTTGAAGAGGAAGATAAAAAATCAACTTTTAGGAAAGTAGTCACAGATTTAATTTCAAACCACACAAAAATCAATAAATTCAAAAACTCCAATAATGTTTCAGACATTGTAACAAAATTTCAAAATAATCACAGAGATCTTGTCTTTGTCAAAGCAGACAAAGGTAATATCTTAGTAGCTGCAAATGCAGATGATTAAAAAACAGCTACTAATAACCTTTTAAAAAACAACATTTCATACAAAAAAGTAAGCACCAGTTTAGTGTTAACCATAGAAGACAAATGTAAAGATATACAATCAAGATAGGAAAAGAAAAGATATATAAACGAATGATTTGCATATCGTTTCAAGAATAATGGCAATGATGTAAAAAAGCATATGCTCTCCCAAAAGTTCACAAACCAGAATTAAAATGTAGACGAATTGTTTCTACTATTGGTACTCCAACATACAATTTAGCGAAATATTTATCAGCAATTTGAAAACCAGTATCTGGCACAACTGATTCCTTTATGAAAGATAGTTGGAGTTTTAAAGATAAGATTCAAACATGAATATACCAAATACACACTCATTAGTCTCACTAGAAGTCGTATCCATGCTGGCCAACATTCCTTTATATTTAGTTTCAGACTGCATAGCAGAAAAATTACAATTATACACAAATTTAACTAAAATATAAAATTCTGAAATTTTAATAGCTGTCAGGATGGATTTTAATACCGTTTTTTTCATTTAATCAAAAGTACTGTAAACAAATTTCAGGTTGCTCTATGGGATCCAAATTACAAAAAAAAACTGATCGACGTGTTTCATCACCTTACGTACAGGGCTTATCAGAAAGAATAAGAAATGTTCTAAAAAATTTGACATTAATGTATAATTTAAAAATTATATTTCATTAGAAAATTATATCACTAATAAAAAAGATTACGAAAAAATTGAAAATATTTCGAATGTAGTTTACTTAATAAAATGTAAAGGCTGTAATAAAATGTATATTGACTTGATTTTGACTTCAATAACATAAAGATTCTAGCTAAAAAAAATAGTTCTCACAAAAGAACAATATTTGAATCAATTTTTATTCGAAAATATAATAAAATTTCTAATTATTTGGAATTAGAAAACCTCAATATAAATCAGTACTATCTTAAATTCCTATTACTTTGGTGCGCTCCTTTCATCTTGAAATGCAAACGCCAATTATATATTACATGAACTAATATAACCCCAAAAATTGTTTCTGTCTTTTATGCCGCTTGTTGTCCGTCATAACCACTATAATTTACTCTCCGTTTTTTTTTTAATGTAACAAAAATGTGGGAACTCCTCCAATTTTTTTGAAATTCCCAAAAATGTTCAAACTGACACTGGTCGAACTCATAATTATTTTTTTTCTGTTTATCCATCATTCTAAACATTCTCCTATATAAGAATTTTGACTGCAAAAGTTTAAGGTAATTGTTTATATTTTTTTGTAAACCTTCATTAACTGATTGTGACTCTTTTGTAACTAGGTAAATTACCTGAAGAAGGCTAATAGAATGGCCAAAACGTCGTATTTTTGTATAATCAAGTCAATGAAATTTTGACTTTTGGTTTTACTAACCTTGAGTTTTTTTTAATTAAGTCGTAAGACCGAATAAGAAGGAACATACGTCTTTCTGTTTTAATCACAGAATGTGCATGTGAGCCATAAAAACTTTGCGAACAGGGATAGTGCTAGCATCGTAGCAGTTCAGCAAGCCATCGATCCGTCCAATTAATACGTAGTCTGACAGTATCGCCGGTCCGTTGTCGTGTCGGGTGATTTGCGCGTTCGATCGTTTTGAACCGCATCAACAACTGGCTTTGGTGGTGTCATAGTTGCTTTACATACAAAGATAAGGCTGCTACAAAGATACGTGCCGGCACTTGATCGGCCCGACGGGCTGGAGACCAACGTTCCTGCTAAATGCATGCGTCAGGCTGGCAGAGTCGGAATGCGAACGAAGGGCGGACAACGGTCCGGCACATTAGACACCCGTCGGTCTTGCAAACGGCGTGGAACGACGGGCCTGCGACTTGCACGACCGCTGCAGGCTGATAGTGCGAGTAGATTGAGATCGAAAACGCGCATGCGCGTTTTGGATCAGCTGTTATTGCCATGTGTCATCTCGTGTGGCGTTCACCCGTGAACGTTCGCTCGGATTGAGCGCGACGTAAGTGAAAAATGCGATTTTGTTCGTTCCAGATAAATAAATAGGTTTAACTCGACTTTTCGTTCGGTTTTTGATTTTTTGGCGGATTTCTGTTTTTGGTTTGCCTTTGCCTTCAATAATAGTTACTTTGCCGTGCAAAACTCATCAATAATTAAACATTAAAATTCAAAAAATATTTTGTTATGTTAATAAAATACAAATTTGCTCCTCCAATTAGCACAAAAGGCAATGAAATGCTGCGTATAATAAAGTCCAAGTTGGAAGAAAAATGTCAATATCATAAAAAGGTATATCTTTTTATGAGAATAACACTTTTAATTCTTCTTTCAACTTGGACTGATTATACGCAGAATTTTGTCATTACCTTTTGTCATATTTGGAGGAAGAAATTTTTATTTTATTTACGTAACAAAAGATTTTTCAAATTTTAATCTACTCGCTCACTCAGCCTGCATTTTACCGGCACCGTGGGCCGGCATTTTACCGACCGTCGATCATGCAGTTTTCCGGACTGCGTTGCTCCCGCCTGTCGGGCTGGCTATATAGACATCGATGGTGTGTACATTAAAGTGCATATCTGTCGGCACGTCGGTCCGATCAATCCGACCGCGGGCCAGCAGATCGCTTGCAGTCGGCGGGCATTTTGCTATCTGGATAAATGATCCCCTTTTAAATGAAATTGCTTTGTATATTTTGATACAGTGGGAACAAATGTACCACGTTCTTCTTTATTTAAATCGGCTAAATCTAGTGCGTCTATCAATCTGCCCAAACGATCCTCATCGTGATTTTTAATATTTGTCACGTTTTTAGTAGAAGTTTCTGGGAGAGTTTTTGGAAGCTCAAATTCTTCCAAAGTTACTGGAGGTAAAATAAGTAAAGTGTCCCTAGTGGTGGTATTTATACAAAATAAAGTAATTTTATCCTTTCTACCTTTAACTAAAACTTTACCCAAATATATTCCAGGTCCTAAATCTACGAGTGGCAAATATCCTTCTCCTATTTCCGGATTTGTAACTGGAAAGGTAAAAATTTGTTTAGTTCTAGTTCTTATCTGCAAATGTACATTTTGTAATTCAGGTGTGAATGGGAAAGTACCTAATGGATGTGTAATTTGTTTTTCTTTCAGATGGATCGAGGAATCTTTAAGAAATGTAATTCCCACAATCCGAACGGCTGGGAGAGGGAGTTCGTCAGGAATCGCCTGAAAGGAGCAAGGACTGTCATCAATCTTCAACAGAACCTTGCCCAATGTGATTACGGACATCCCCCCTATTCTTTATAAAATGAATTTGGGTACCTGATTTATGGATTTATTTGATTTCAATTTACCCTTATGGATTAAACTTAGTTCAGCTCCCGTATCTACTAAAAAGAGTCCCTTATTTCTAGTAATTTTATCAGCAAACAATTTGATTTTGGGAGATTTTTCTTGCCGTTCTGGGTCCCAAGTGAATAGAATATATCTACTGGGTATAATTTCCGAGGAAAGTTCACTGTCACACCAATCCAGAGAACTTATTACTCTTTTAAAGAATTTCCTTTTTCTGCTTTACTATCTTCGAACCTTTTTGCGATGATTTTACAATCATTAATTATATGATCATTGCCCTTACAATATTTGCAAAATTTGAAATTTTTATTCTCTTCTATATTTTTAAAAATGCAATCTCTAGCGAAGTGTCCTGTTTGTTTACATTTGAAGCATACTACTTCGGATTTGTCATTCGGACATTCTCGCGCACAGTGCCCTGTCTTGAGACACTTATATCAAGTCTTAGGATTTGGGGAGTTAGGCTTTGCGCAACCCCAATCGTGGTGGCCCGGCTCGCTGCATCGGCGACAGGTGACCACCGAAGGAGCAATTTGTTGACCGCCTCCTCTCATCCATCGAGTGAAAATTCCGCCCCTGCCTTGAGATCCTGAAGGGTTTGCGAAACCTCTTCCGAATCCTTGTACTCTGCTACTTCCGAATGCATGTGCTCTAGCATTGCCTCGGTAGGGCGAATGTCTATTTCCCTGATAACTCTTTTCTCTAATAAGTTTTTGAATTTTCTGACTTATCATTCTTATCGTTCTCACGTCCTTTAATCAACTCTTTAGCAAACTTAACTTCCCATTCTGCTTTCCTAGCTGCCATAATAGCATCTTGAAGAGATCCAGGTCTTTCCATTGGTACCCTCAAAACTAAAGTAGGTTTCAATCCCATTACAAAATTTCCACAGGCCGTGTCTTTCGATGATCTGATCATCGAGTCAAATTCAATTATTGAGTGTTTCTCTTCCACGAGTTCTATTATATTTTTTTAAATTTCACGAACCCTGTCTCCGTATTCCAGGTCACTTTCATTATATTTTTGTGACACGGTTGCTAACATGGAATTCATTCGACTCAAATTTCTGTCTTCAGTAGAAATGTTTTTTAGATGTTTTAATAGGGCTTCTCAGGTATGAATTTCCCCATCAAAAATCGAATTATAGGCACTGCCGGAAATGCGCGATCTAACGATCAAGAATAAATGTTGGCGATCTTCGGCTGCTATTAAATTACGCGCATATATGCAGTCTCGCAAGAAACGGCTGACAGGGGTATCTTTCCCGTCGAAATTAATCGGTATGATTTTAAGTGCGGCTTTGAAAGGAATTGGCTTTGAGGGCTCTTGACTTGGCATAGAAAAAAGTTCAGAGGCGTCAACCATAGCCCACGCTTGAACACCTCTCGTCGCTCCGGTTTCTAGTGTATTTAGGTTCACTACATCAAAGGACTAGCTGTCAATTGCGGGGTTAAATTGGACTGGGTTGGGGTATTAAAATCGGAATTTAGATTCCTTACCACTCTTGGATAAAGCGTGAATTGTATTAGGTGCTGAGGAGCAGTTACAACCAAGTTGTGAATAGTATTAGAACCCGATGGAGTTGGTTCTCTAGTATTCATTTCGGTGTTAGAAAAAGCAGAGGTGGGTGGTACATTTACCCTATTTATTATTCCCTAAGTCCCGTTACCTATGATGGAATTATTACCATCATTATTACCCTGCATTGTTCTATCAAGGGAATTATTTTCTTCGGCCATCTTAAATCATTTTTACACCTTGTTCTAATCTAATTCTTAATTAACCACAGTATATAAAAAATGACACAAATGAGAGAGACTGGTAAACAAAAAATTTCAATTTTTACTTCAGCGAAGTGACTTACCTTTTTGAAGTTCTAGATGAATGGCTAGCCAAATAAAATTTATTTCGGCACTATAAAATTTTGAAATTTAGATAACTTACACACACACACATTCACTACCTTTATAAATAAAATAAAATTGTTTCGCGAGCTAGCCTCTTCAGTTCTCTGCTAATCCAAACTCATTTTCAGGATGATCCTTGATCCTTGTCAGCCTGCGGTGATAGAAGGGTAATAAATTTTCAATTTTAATTTTCGTGGTCTCTGCAACCACCGCCTGCGAACCCCTGACAATTTGTGCTATCACTTGCCTCCTGGTTTAAAAACCACGGCAAACCCCTTGGAGGGGGTGTTCGCGGCTTGTTCTCTCGTCCTTAATATCCTTTCTTCCCGGATCATATCTTCGTTCACCCTCGGATCTTCTTCTGGGCTACGTCCAATTTCCACCCAGATTCCCACGCTGGCTTCAGAAATTTTATAATAAAGCCTTCCGTCTTCTTTCTCCGGGTTACGTTTAATTTCCACCCTGAATTCTCTCGTTGTCCTCTTAAACTGGTACCAGATTGTCGATGATTGTCAAAAATTTTGAAACTTATTCTCCCTTTTTTTTATTGTTTGAGATTTTGACTGACTAATAAATTTTTTTATTTTGAATTATTTAATCCGCATAGCCTCAGTTTAAACTGAAATTACTTTTCACTTAAACTTATTCATTTAGACAAACATTTAAACGTAATTAAACAAATTTCCCAATCTAAAATACCTTTAATTTTCAATTTAAAGTATTACTTAACTTTATTCGTATTTGTTTTCAACTTTATTTTAATAACAATAAATTTCAATTTTAATTTTACTTTTCTTAAAATGATTTAATTTACTCAACCAATTTTGAAAATCCAAATAAATCTCTATTTACCCAATTGTCAATTAATTTTAAAATCAACTGTATTCCTAAAACTGAGGCCGCATACATTTTTCACAATTTTAATTGTCAAGATGTTTTTCCTTTCACTTCGCTTGTTTAAATTCTATTAAAATTTTATCACAAGAGTTTTTCTTTTTGTTGTTGTTAAGAAAAATTGGTTTTCACCATCACTATAAGTGTAATTAAAATAACACTTCAATTATTAGTAGATAAGGTAGAAGTCAATTGAATACGAAGGTTGAGATTGAAATTATCATATACAGGGTGTCTCAGTACTCAAGGTACATTTTTATATTTTTGAATTCCACTTAAAAAATAGAGTTGAAAATAATAATAAAAATTGGTTGTAAAGTTAATAATTAATGAGTAATTAACAATTAGAGATAAACCAATCGGAAGCATGCGTTAGATGGACGACAGTCCATGTGTCACTGATGAGGGTGTGTGGGCATAAGAGTAATTTTAAATTTGCAGGAGGTTGTGAATATCAATGGTGCAACTTCACACGGCAACTGAGATACGAGATTCTTAGAAAATATCTTTTCCTTTAGAATACACGTTGAATTATTTTAACTTCCTTCGAGTATTTCTAATTCTGTAGAATTCAAACGAATTCTTAGAATTCACTTGTGGTCCTTTGAATTCTTTTGAAGTTTTTTGCAATTATCTTGAAACCTTTACAGTACACCATAAATTATTTTGAATTTCTCCAAGTCTTTTTTCTTCTCTGAAGTTTGCTCAATTCTCTGAATTCTTCTAAATTTTCCGAATTCTTCGTAATTGTCTAAATTTATTGAATTCTCTGAACTCTTACAAATTCTCTGCAATCTTTTAAATTCTAATCATTCTTTTTTATTCTCTGAATTCTTTTGAAATATTCTGATTTTTTTTTTAATTCTGTACATTCTTTTGATGTTTGTGAATTTTTTGACATACTGTGAATTCTGCAGAATTTTCTACATTCTTCTTAATTATTTGAATTCTTCTTAATTCTATGAATTCTTCCGCTGTTCTCTGAATTCTTCCGCTATTCTCTGAATTCTTCCGAATTATCTGAATTCTTCCGAATTCTTTGAACTCTTCCAAATTCTTTGAATTCTCTGAATTGTTTTTAAATTTTCTGAAGTCTCTAAACTGTTTTGAATTTGTCGAATTCACGGTATCACTGAATTTTTAAAATGTTTTTTTAATTATCTTGAAATCATTATTTTAACTTTCTTTGAATATTTTTCATTTTGAAAAAATCACACGCCTTCTACAGAAATTTTAAAGTTTTTTTTTTCTTAATTGTCTTGAAATCTTTATAACATGAATTGATTTGAATTTCTGCAAATCTGTTGTATTCCATGAACTCTCCTGAATTATTCTGAATTCTCTGATAATTTTTTAATTGTCTGAATTCTTTTGAATTCTCTGAATTGTTTCGAAATTTTATGAACTCCTTAAACTACTCTGAATTCGTCGAATATTCACGACATCACTGAATGTTTGAAAAGTTTTTTTTAAAATTATATTGCAATCACTAGAATACACCTTGAGTTAGTTTGAACTCCTTCTTTTGAATATTTTCGATTCACTTAAAATCTTTAGAATACACGTTGAATTCCTTCAACTTTCTTCGAATATTTTGAATCCTGTAGAATTCTACACAATTCAAAACACTTGAAGGAATTCTAAATAATTGAACGCGTATTCTAAAGATATCAAAAGAATTCAGAACACAATTCAAATACAAAATATTTCAGAGAATTCAAAATAATTCACGAGGATTCAGATAATACGAAAGAATTGTAGAAATTCAAAATAATTAATGGTGTACTGTAAAGGTTTTGAAAGAGTTAAAAAACACTTGAAAAGAAGTCAAAAGACTACATGTAGATTCTAGTATGGAAGTAAAAATAATTCTAGGTATATTCTAAAGGTTTTAAGAGAATTCAGAAAATTCAAAAAAACTGAAGGAGTTCAAAGTAACTTGAAATGTATTCTAATAATTTAATGATAATTAAAAATCATTACAAGAATTCAGTGGTCTTGTGAGAATTAAAAAAATCAGAACAGTTCAAATAACTCAGAAAATTTCAAAAGAATTCAGATAATTTAAAAAAAAAGACAAAACAAAAGAATTCGTAGAATCCAAAATATTTCAGATAATTGGAAAGAATTCAGACATTTCAAAATTTATAAGAGAATTTAGAATAGTTCAGGAGAGTTCAAAGAATACAAAAGACTTGGAGCAAGTTAGAACAATTCAACGTGTATTCTAATGATTTCAAGATAATTAAAAAACATTTTTAAAAATTGAGTGATACCGTGAATTCAACAAATTCAAAACAGTTTAGAGAGTTTAGAAAATTTAAAAACGATTCACAGAATTCAGAATAAATCAGTCCATTCCAAGAATTTGGAAGAATTCAGAGAATTCGGAAGAAATCAAAGAATAGTGTAAGAATTCACAGAATTAAGATGAATTCAAAGAATTGAGCAGAATTTAGAAAGTTCGAAAGAATTCACGGAGTGCAAATGAATTCACAAACTTGAAAAGAATTTACAGAATTAAAAAAAAATTAGAGCATTCCAAAAGAATGTAGAGAATACAAAAGAATTCAAAAGGTTTCGGATAATTCAAAAGAGTTCAAAGAATTTGAAAGAATTCATACAATTGAGAAGAATTCAGAAGAATTCAGAGAATATAGAAGATTTCAGAGAATAGCGGAAGAATTCAAAGAATTAAGAAGAATCTAGAGAATTCCGAAGAATTTACAGGGGGCAAAAGAATACACAAACTTCAAAAGCATTTACAGAATTTAAAAAAATTATAGAATTTCAAAAGAATTTAGAGAATGCAAAAGAATTCAGGGAATTCAAAAGATTTCAGAGAATTTGAAATTCGGGGAATACAAAAGACTTGGAGAAATTCAAAATAATTTAAGGTGTACTGTAAGGGTTTCAAGAGAATTGCAAAAAACTTCGAAAAAATTCAAACGAACACAAGTAAATTCTAAGAATTCGTTTGTATTCTATATAATTAGAAATACTCGAAGGAAGTTAAGATAATTCAACGTGTATTCTGAAGAAAAATATATTTTCTAAGAATCTCGTATCTCAGTTGCTCTGTGAAGTTGCACCATTGATATTCACAACCTCCTCCAAATTTAAAACTGCTCTTTTGAGCACACACCCTCATTAGTCACATATGGACTATCGTCCATCTAACGCATTCTTCCGATTTGTTAATCTTTAATTAGTAAATTCTCATTTCTTATTAACATTACAACAAATTTTTATTGTTATTTTCAACTCCATTTTTTATGAGGAATTCAAAAATATAAAAATGTACCTTGAGTATCTTAAACTCCGTGGTGTTGCCCACGACTTGCGTTTGAAATTCCCTGCACTACCAGAAGGAGCTCCAATTTGCAGTTCATGTAGATACCAACTCATCAACTCAGCGGGAATATCATCCTTGAACTCTAGTGATATTGCAGAACCTTCTGGTAGAGATAATGTAGATACTGAGGATCATGAAATGATATCTGACGATGATGAAGATCAGCTATATGACAGCGAAAAAGATTTAGATGT
>JAABKJ010002252.1:0-28475 GCA_011634705.1 Andricus grossulariae
TCCTACTGGGAGCCGATGTCATTTTTTTTTTAGATGACAGTTGCTCCCAGTGGGACCCTGCGGTGGTTGTTAACCTTTAGTTTTTAATTATATCTATATTCCAATTTCAGACGCTTTCGATTCGAAATGACTAATTTTTAATTATTGTTTCAAAAATATTTAAAACATAATATTAACAACTTGGTTTAATAATAGATATTTAAATTTGCATATTTTTCATGTCAGGAAACAAAAATCCAGATACGTGAAAGTGCGATTTGCGCACGTGCATTTACTGCTAGTAATGTAAAAAACGCATCTATGTATTTTCCTTTATTAGACACACAAGTTTTTTTATCCCACGTATTATCTGATTCATATCGATTTCCGTAATTGGTGTGTGTGTGTGTGTGAAAAAAACGGCGAAGAAATTGCGAATATTTACCGGGAGAATGTGGAGAAAACCGGGAGACGAAAATTTAAGAAATAGTGGCCACCCTGGGGATATCTTGTCTGAACTGTTTGCAGATGATCATACCCGAAAAAGCTGATTTTCTAGGGAATTTTCCGTGTCCGGGGGAAAAAAACTTGGGGAGCTGGAGGAAAACTAATGTCGAATTCATATTCAGTGCACGAAAATACATGAATATATCATGCTGACCTATTTCCAGATGATTTGAATACCAAGGGTAATTGCATACCCGAAAAAGTTTATTTTATAGGGAGTTTTCCGCGTCTCAGTGGCAATCCTGAGGCGCTAGGAGAATGCTAATGTCAAATTCATATTCACAGGATGCACAATCTTCCCTTTTTTCTTAGTTTCTCCTTTTTTCTAGAAATTCTCCTTTTTCCTCTATTCTCAAAAAACTTTCCCTTTATCCCCTTTTCTCTTTAAATATACGATATTTGAACATACAATATTTGAATTACACGGAAAATTCCTGAAATTAGTTAGTGTACCCATTATTGAATAATATAATTAAATCAATTATAGCACTTTAATAAATTATTTATGAATAAATAAGATACCAATAACATTACAAAATATGTAGTACTTAAAAAAAAAAACTTGTGGGTTGGCATTCGACAAAAGTGAAAAAAAAATTAAATCAGTAAAATTTAATGATTTCAAATGCAAAATCTTTCCTATTGGTTAAAAAATTATGACAAATTTATTATATATACAGCTTTTACTAGTGAACAATAATAAAAAATTACGAAATTTAAAAATAAACTTTTTACGCAGTAATAATTTTTTTGAAATTGTGCAAAAACATGTTTTTTTTTGATTGAGTCAAATGCACACATTTAAAAAAAAGTTGAATATATTGGACCTGAAATTTATTCAGCTTGGACCAAAGAAAAATGTTATCATTTTGCTTTTTCGGGGTTATAACTTTGGTCGCGATTTAAGATTTTTGGGATTCCATATTTTTTTTTGTGATTTTGGGACGTTATATACACCACGAAAAAAAATATTTCCCATGAATAAAAAATAATAACATGTTTCTTAGGTTCAAGCTGAAGAAATTTCAGGTTCGAATCAATCCAAAAAACACGTTTTTGTACATTTTCAACAATTTTTAAATAACGCACATTTTTTGTTCAATTTAAAAATTTTTTAATATTGTAAATTTAAAAGTGAGAACAGAAGATATTAACTGAATTCAAATTTTTTTTCTCTACTTGTTTTTGATGTCGGACTGCAAATTGTTATCCCTCAGCTCAAACGATTCGATTAAGTTTAGTATTTTTACTTCGCTCTACTGAAGAGTGTAGTTTTAAATTGACATTGAAATTATTAATTACAGTAAGGACGAAATGACGAATCTTGGAAAGAAATATTTATGAGAACGTTGTTAAACTTATAAAAAAAAAAGTTTAATCTTTTCCCTATTTTCCCCTTTTTCGTTAGAAAATCACCCTATTTCCCCTTTTTTGAGCTACTTTTGCGCTGTGACCCCTGTAAACAGTAAAATGAACACTTACGGTAAAGCCTGAAACGCGGGGATCCCTCTGGCCCAGTGAACGGACAAGAACAGAAGCCTCGCGGCACTTTCGCATATATAATGAATTGATAAGTATGCTGGGGCTGGACTAGGTGCTCTTAACTCAAAGATTGTCTGTCTTTCGGACAGCAACTGACCAGTCCACTCTTCATCAGGTTCCCCTGAGCCATTTACGTTCTGCAAAAAGAATAATTTCTTTAGTCCTGGTTGCAAATTTTTAGTATCAAGAGGTACTATTTTAGATTATATCATTCAAAAAATCTAGTACTATAAATCACAGCATTTTCAGAATGAAGAAAGAATTGGTGGGGTTTGTTTCATAGTTTTGATCATGAAGTAAGCAGGGTATAAAATTATATGGAATTTCTAAAAAAGCTCACGAAAAGTCGCATCACATTTTTAAAGATAATGAAAAAAGCAGTATCAGACACTGAATGACTGGAATAATAACTTTATTTGTTTCGGAATATAGAGAACATAATTCTCATTGATTATTAAATATTCTTTGCACAATCAAAATAAACTTTAAAGTTAAAACAAGTTTTTAAAAATAGTCATTCAGCTTGAAGGATTCTGAATTTGGGCGTAAAATATCTCTTTATGAAATACTAAACTTGTTAACTTGGACAATATTCAAATGAGAGAGGTTTGGAATTTACATTAATGTTAAACTTCAGGAACATTCATTTTGAACATTTTAAACTTGAAGTTACTCAACAATTAAGGCTTTAAATTTGAAACTGTATAATTTGAATATGAAATTATTTATTTTTAAATAATTCAGACTTCACATCTCAAAATGATCTCGAAACAGGGGAAATAGGGTTATTTTTCTCAAAAAATAGGGGAATAATATGGAAATAACAAATAATAGTGTTCAATAAAGTAGTTGAGATCTATCAAGCAAAAGAGAAGACTTTTTAACAAAGTAATTAAAGTTTTAGCCAAATAGTTGAATTTTCAACCTACAAAGATGAATTTTCATCCAAATGGTCGAATTTTCAAACAAAAAAGATTAAACTTCAACTGAATAGTTGAATTTTCTAGCCAAAAAGACGATTTTTTAAAAGACAGTTGAATTTTTAATAAAAAAGTTAATTTTCAACCACGAAAGATATTTTTTTTATACAAAAAAATAACTTTTTCATCATAAAAAAAAAGAATTTTCAATCCATAAGGACAAACTTTCTACCCATAGACGAATGTTCAACAAAACAGTCAAATTTTGTACAAAAAAAGATGACTTTGGAATAAAATAATTGAATTTTCAAACAAATGGTCGAATTTTCAAAGAAGAGATTATTAAACCTCAACCAAAAACAGCTGCATTTTCAAGACAAAACAACCAATTTTTTTAGAAGAAAGATGAATTAGCCTGAAAAGTTGAATTTTCAATAAATAGATGAATTTTTAATCAAATGGTTAAATTTGTATGCCGATAAGACGAGTTTTTTTAGACGACAGATCAACTTTCGACGCAAAATATCATTTTGAACCAACAAAGATGAATTTTCAACCATAAAAGATTACTTTTCTACCATAAAAAGGAATTTCCAATCCAAAAGGATGAATTTTCTCTCTAAAACGGTGCATTTTCAACAGAACAGTTAAATTTTTGAACAAAAGAGATGAATTTTCAACAAAATAATTGAATTTTCAAATAAATAGTTGAATTTTTAACCAAAAATAATGAACTTTCAACAAAAAATAGTTGGATTTCCCTACTGGGTTTCATTAATTCAGTTCGAATTCAAGTAAAAAGAAAGGAAAAGGGGAAGTTTCTTGAAAACAGAGTTATTGAAATTGAAACTAAGTATAGGGAACTTCTGAGAAAAACGGAAAAAAGTCGATTAGTCGACTTCTTTTTTTGGTTCTAACATTTAAATGTTAGAACAACACCGTTTGAGATTAAATTTGGACTTCTTATCTCTTACTTAATGGCTTCGATCATATAAAGTTTAAACACTAACATCGCCAATGAGCTGAGCCATGCTGTCCAGGGCGTGAGAGATGAGCAATCGTTCCCTGGCTAAAGTTAGAGCATCACTGAGGTCGCTATCGCTGCTCTGATCCTCCATGCTCGGACTCTCTGGCTGCTCCCACGTAGGTGTTGCCTCTGGGGCTGGCTGCTGTGGTTCAGGTTTCACTCTAGGTCCTCGATTTCCTCCTTTCGTCCCGGCCGAGTCGCCCAATACTGGTTTTCGCTCATGCTGCACCGCTGCAACACCCCAAGCTTGCTTATGTTTATTATATCCATTATCCAAAAACCCGAATTTTACTCTAATCACATGATATTGTCAACCACGGTGAGCTCGAACATGATTTAACCCAAAGTTCCTCACACTGTTAATTTTCTTGTAGACTTTGAATCTGGGTAGTGCCCCGAGTATTTTGCAACAAGAATCGAAATTTTTCATTCAGCCGTTTTTTAGAAAATCCATTTTTTAGGTTGCGGAACGTCCAATAATTATGTAAGGATGATTTTTTAAATTTCAGCCCCCCCCCCCTTCTATTTCAAGGATTCGTAATTTTTGTGACCCCCCCCCCCACCCTTCTTACGTAAGATTTTATATTTTTTTACTCAATATATAAAAAATATATGCAAGTGATTTTAAGGTATATCAAAGGACTACAAATTATTTCAAAAAATTATACAGTTTTTACGGAAATAAACGAGAATTCCAAAGCTTTTTATGAATTTCAAAAGTTTTAGGGTATTTCAGTCGATTCCAAAGGATCACGAAGCGTTTCACAACTTTCAAATGATTTAAAAAGATTTCAAGAGTTTGAAGATATTATCCAGTTCAATTTCATAGTAAATCTCAATTCTTCCAGGGATTTTACACTATTTTAAGGGACTGTAAGGCGTTTAATCAGATTTTTACGGGCTTATAAGAAATTAAGAATGATTGCAGCTGCTTACAAAAGATTTCAAAGTATTTTAAGAAATTTCGAAACATTTCAAAAGAAGTCACGGGATTTCAATTCAAGAGATAACGAAGTATTTTTAAGAATTTTTAAGAATTTCAGAGAATTTTAATGGGATTTTCGAAAACTTTAAGCTATTTCAAAATATTTCAAAGGATTTGAATAAATTTTAGTAGATTTGAAGAGCTTTCAATGATTTAACAGGTTTTCAAAAGATTCCAAAGTATATCCACGGATTTTAGAGGATTTCTTAAGATTTTAAAAGATTCAGCGGAATATTAAATTATTTCTGAATAATATACAGGAATTAAAAAGATTTCAAGAAATTGTAATGGGTTTTAAAATATTCCAATAAATTTCAAGGATTATGATAACGGATTTTTATCGAATGTTGAAGCGATTTCAAAAGATTTCACGGAATCTTAAAGAATTTTAAGGGATTTCCATGCAGCTTAATCATTTTAAAGGGATTGCAAGAGACTATGTATGATATCCGTGGAATTCAAAGGCTTTCAAGGAATATATTACATATGATAAAAAATAAATTAAACAAATAATGATTTGATGTGTATAGTAGTATAAAAAGTATGATTTCAATAACCAAAACAGGTTTCAATTAGCATATTTAAAAAAAAAATAATAATTAGAAAGAGAAAACTTACGTAAGAAATTATTTGGACCCTCTCTCCTCATAAGTAAGGATTCGTAAGATTTTCCGGAAACGCTCCCACCTCCAATAAAAGCCTTACGTAATTAATTGACGCTCCCTTATAGAATTGCATGTTTATTTTCTTCATTTGAAGTATGCGCATCAGCATAATAAAATTTATATAAGATTTATTTTATAAAAATAAGTTAATTCTATTAATTATTAACTTAAAAATAACAATATAATTTCATTCATATTGTTTATTGCGCTTTTAGCTATTTATCTATCTTTTTCGATGAAAAATTTAATATAAATTTAATCAAGTGATATTTTCAAAAAATGATATAGGTATTATTTAAATTTTAGTAAGGAAAACGTATTACTTAACTAATTTACAAAATATTTTAAAAGATTTTGTACACAAGAAGTTGAAGCTCTATAAAGATTCAATTTTATTACCTATCTACAAAAGAAAACATTTTTTTATTCAAATGTGCAAACTATTGTATGCTAGGGCATATCGAAAAAATAAAGTTCTTTATGTGTATTTCTGATAGGGATCAAAACTTTCTTATGGGAGTCAAAAAGACTCCCCTCAAGTTTCATTAAACATTTTTTGTCTGTCTCTACAACCCAGATATAGTCTAATAAAAGCACTAAGAGCGACACACACGTCTTCTTACTTGAAAAAAAAAACCTAAATAAACAATTTGACTGAAATTATATTATTATTTGTAAATAAATAATGAAAAAAATTTACTTATTTTTATCAAATAAATCTTATTATATAATTTTTATTACGACGAACGCATACTTTAAATAAAGAAACTAAGAATTAAATTCTATAACCTAAACAGTGAATTTTATAAAAAAAAACGGTTCGATGAAAGATTTCGATTTTTGTTGCAAAATACTCAGGAAACTACACAAATTTAAAATCTACAAGAAAATTTGAAGGAAGGAAGGAACTATGGGTTAAATCATGTTAAGGCTCATCGTGCAATCGTTAATTAAAGCAACTTCTAAGAAAATGTTTAACTACCCTAATTTATCCGAACGAAAAAATAATTTAGGAAATTCAGTATAGGCCTATAATTTTTCTATAATGATTTTTTTATCATTTGTTCACGTTTCCACAAAAATCATTATAGAAAATCATTACAAGAAAGTCTGTACAGAAATAAATAATGTAAAAATATTGAACAAATTGATGCAAAAAATGTAGAATCTACAAATGAATTATTTATTTATTTCAAAAGAGTTACAAGGAATTTCACAAGATTTAAAGGATTGTACTGAATCTACCAGGATTTTAAGGGATTTCGAAGATTTCCAGCAATTTTAACGTTTTTTTTTTAGAGAACTTTAATGAATACGTTTAATTTAATTTATATTCACGAAATTTCAAGCGATTTCTACTTATTTTAATAAACTTTTACGATTTCCAAAGATTTCAAGGGATATGAAGGAATTAAAGTTTCAAAGGATGTTAAAGATTTCAAGTTTTTTTTTAAAGATTCCAACGAATTCCAAGATATTAAAAAAATGTCAAAGTATTTAAAAGAATTTGGTAAGATTTCTAAAGATTTCAAAGCATTTGACAAGATTCAAGGGATTTTCTACAGATTTCTAACTATTTCAAATATTTCAAAGGAAAAGGGGTTAAAAGATTTCTTCGTGTTTTAACAGATTTCAAGAGATTCCGAAAGATTGTCATGGATTTCAATGACATTTTAAGCGATTTTAAAGACATCAAGGGAATGCTATTTTTATGTACTTTCATATGAGATTCTGAGTGGTTTAAATAAATCGTTCCTTTGCAGTTTGTCCACTTTTTACATTAATTCCTGAAATATTGTTGTATTATTTCAAGGTGTCTAGCGGACCGCGAAAACCGGGAAATTGAACCAGGAAATTTTATTTGGCCGAGAAATTACCAGGAATTTTATGTAGGATCGGGATTTTTTTTTCTTCTATCGCAAAATCAACTTTTTTCGACTTTATATTCTGTTTATTGTTTAGCCGAGAATCAGAGAAAAATCTGACGGCGTACCGTATATGATACTATCAAGAGTTTTCAATGACTACTTAGATTCTTTTCATTTTAATTATGAAAGCAGATAATATTTCTTCTCTTAAATGGATTGAAAGCTATCAAAATTCTCTATAAAAGAAGCCAGGATGAAGGAATTTTGTCAATCATTTAAGAAGATATTGCAAAAATAGTGCAAAGTTCAACGTTTTATTAAAATTTAAATAAAATATAATATAAGGTAAATGTCTCAGTACGCGTGGCGCCAATGCTCTTGCTTTTTATTTAATTTGTATTTAGTACTATAAAATGCTAACAATAAATGGGGTTTATCGTTAAATATTACGTTTAACATATTTTTTAATAATATATTCAAATTATAACCAAGTTTCACAATTATTGAGACCATTACGATTACAAAAAAACCTTGATAAATATTTTACTAAGTTGCTACAAAAAAGTTGGAAAAATTCGAATACATCTCATCTTTAGGAAGATAATAATAAACAAGCAAAAATGTTCACAATAATAATGGTGAAAAGTTGGTGTGATTTTATAGGAATTTACATACCTCTAAAATGATCTAAAGGACATTAAAAAATGTTTATTAGATTAGATTTTATGTAAATTTTAAGAAACCATTGAAATTTGCACTAAGGTTTTCAAGTCTTCTTAAAAAATTGACAGAATAACTTGTAATCAACAATGTAATTTCGATTAATATTTATCACTTCAGTCTGTGATTAAGGATAAGTTTGGCACCTGTAAATAAATGATTGTTTTCTACCCGATATCAATTTTGTGTGTGTATATTCTTAAAATCATGTACCTGATGTTCCGAGCGTTCAAATGAACGAAATATTTACCCCATTTCTATTTCACACATAAATATTGTTCCAATTGCAATTTAAAATATGCATTATAATTCTGTTTCAATAATAAGTTATTTCCAATATAAATAAACAAACATTTGAGCACTTTTTCTAGTTCACAAAATCATCAGTAAAAAATTTCGTTCATTTGAACGTTCAGAACTTCAAGCACATCTTAAAATCCCCATTTCTATACGTTAGTTTGGGAAAAATTACAGAAAGAAATCTTTAAATTGATCGGGGAAAACCCGGAAAATTTAAATTGCCTCTTGATTAGACACACCCTATATTTATTCCAGTGTTGATTATTCTATAATCGTTTTCTATGTAATGATTTTATATAATGAGTTTGCTATAATCGCGAAAAGAATTATAGGGAAATCATTGTACGCTTGTACTGATATTCCTGTAATATTCTTTGGAGTGAGACCAATATTTGAAATAAAATTGAAAGTGAAAAAAGATTTGTAAATTTGCAAACTCACAGTCGCTTCGCATGCCCATGGCTAGACACTTTTGAAGCCTACAATATTGGCAGCGGTTTCGGTGGTGTTTGGTAACTTCACAAGATTTGCTTCCCCTGCACTGATAACCAAGTTGTTTGCGAATGCTGCGTTTGAAGAATCCTTTGCAGCCTTCACAGCTTATCGCCCCATAGTGCCTTCCACTCGCTCTGTCTCCACAGACCACACAAAGCTCTAAGGATAGACCCAATCCGAGAGAACCTCGAACGTCTCTTGATAATTTAATCTGCAAACAAAAAAATTAGATAAATGAGAAGGTACAAATTTGTCCTGAAGCCACTTCCTTATTGGTTTAGTCTTGTGCAAATTTTTCTGATAACTTTACTATAAGTCATTTAGACAAACTAGGAAGATGAAGGAAAACCAATATTTAGCAGATTTTCACCACTTTTCGTTCTCTTTCTATTACTAAATAATACAAAAAGTAAATATGAATTAAAGGTCAGTTTTATTGTAGCTCACTATCAAAAGCATTCTTTTAGAGAGAAAAAAAATACCAAAAATGTAGTCCACAGTAAAAAAAGAAGTAGCAAGAATTAAAAAAACAAACATTTATAGCTTTTATCAATGGCAAATGGTACGCTATGTTATGTCATGAATTGTCACGTCCCCCACAACCGAAAATATATCAACGCACGTCGATCTGGCCCATTGAAGTTTTTACTTTGTTTCAATAATTCAATTACATTCATTTATCATTTATAATTTAATTAAAAGGTAATATTAAATCAGTTAAATTTCACGGTCTGATTGAAAAATAAACTTATTTTAAAATTACAAGAACTAAATATTAAAAAAAAAAAAGAGTAAAATGGTTTCAGAATTCACTTGAGTTTACTTTCAAATGATTTGAATTCCGTTAAATCCCGTTGAATTGACTTGAACTCAGCTATTTGGCTTAAAATGAATTCATGTCATTTAGAATTTTTCTGAATTTATTTAAATGAATACCCTCAACCATTTGTTTGGCTATATATCTCTTTTACGCACAACTTTAAACTAATGATTACTTGTAATTTTATTAATTTTTAATTTGCTGCCATTATAAAGTAAACTAATAAAATATTTTAATACATTTTTTTTTTCAAAATGACTGAAGATTTTTATTCCGCCAAAAACTCGTCTTTTTCCTCCCTAAATAGCATTTAGCAGTTGAAAATGTAAGAATAATTTTCTTCAGAAAAATATTTTAGCGACGAAAATTCGTGTACCAAACAAAGGATTAAATTCACTTTAATTTACTTAATATGAGTCAAATTTACCTGAACTTCCATTGAAATCACTTTAAATTTATATTGAATTCACATACATCCGTTGAATTTAGTTAACTTAATTTCAATTCAATTCATTTCAATTAAGTTACATTAGCCTAAATTCTTTAAATTTATCTCGAATTCAGTTGAATTTAATTTTTTATTTGCTTTGATTTGTCTTGAGTTTAATGCACTTCAACTTGTCAGTTTAATTTACTTTAACTTGAGTAGCAAAACAGTAAAAAAAGTGGAGCTCTTCGAAGCCTGTTGTAGTAACTGCGTTAATGAGTAATAATTAAATACAGGGTGGCCAATTTTGCCCTGACTAATTTTTCGTTTTCCCTGACCATTCATATTAAAGACTAAAATTCTGAACTTGTAACATTTTTAATATAGGATCTTTTATAAATCGAATAAAACAATTTTTAATTTAAATTGATAAATTTGTAATTTCTTATTCTCTAATTGACTTTTAATTTAAAGTTCTTTTGAATTTAAACAAATTCAAAAGAATTCGATTCATAAGACTTGAAAACGATTCAAGTTAACTTAAAACAATTCAAATTAAATGGACAATAAAAAAAAATAAAAAAATTCCATTGATTTCAGTAAAATTCGAGTGAACCTAGGAATGTAAGGGAAATTTGAAGAATTCAATAAAACTCATAAAAATTCAAGGTGAATCAAAAAAAAACCAAGTGAATTAAAAACAATTCAAATACATGAAAAAAATTAATTGAATTCAGTAATTTTTGAATGAGTTTAGACAGATTCAAGGGAATAAATGCCTAAGAATTCAAGGTGAGTTTAAAAGACTTTAAGATAAATTAAACAAAAACTAAATAAAGCTCAAAACAATCTATTGAATTGAGGGAGCTTAGAAGAATCAAAGATAATCCAAAAGTATTTAAAAGAATTCAGGATTAATTAATAAGAATTCAGGGTAAATTCCAAACGCATTGCCAAAAATATTTTTCAGAAAACTTTAAAAGCTGAAAAATGCTTTCAAATCCCTTCAAATTATTGTTAAATGTAAGGAATGATTTAAAATACCCTGAAATATTTAAAAAGAATTTAAAAAAATCAGAAATAGGTATAAACCTAAATTCATCTATTGAAAGAAAAGTTACCAAAGTGATCTTTTTATTTTAAAAAAGTGCCTAAAAAGTGATTTGAGAAAAAAAGTGGCTGGGTGGCAACCCTGATTATTCTTGAAATTTACTTGAAGGTTTTCCCTGACCTGCGGCCACCCTGTAAATATAAATTTAATGGATTATGTTTTAAGGGGGAAGACCTAACGTACCTCCACATCGTTGTTCGTTAGATGCTCAATACCGGAATGTAAATGTACCATTCCAGGATGGTGATTCACATTGCGAAAGTCTCTTCCCATTTTGTGATCTGATTTGTCATCGTGCAAACTATCTGCGTGGTTGCTTTGATCTCTATCTAGGTCTCGCTGCAAAATGTTGAATTTTGTTAAAATAGTATAAATGTGTATTAGTGAATTTATTGTAATTTATAAATCTAAACAATATTAATCAACTGATGTAAAACAGTTTCACAAACCATGGCTGGGTGGTGAGCTAAACTACGATAATCTCTTCCCATTTTATGGTTAAGTTTCTCATCACACAAATTTTCAATCTGGTCGTCTTGATCAGTTTCCATGTCTCTCTGCAATGAAACATGAAATTTTACAATTTTACTGGACAAAAAAAACTCTCAATCATTTTTAATCGTTCCTAATTTCAAAGCGTTCATTTCCAGTTTAAAGAAATACATAATTGAAGAAAATTGTATTTGTCCAAATCTGAAATTTATTTAACTTCAAGCGTTGAAATGTGAAAGTTTTCTAATTTGAAAATGCCCACAGTTTTCAAGATCTCCAGTTGAAAAATGTACTTTTCAAATTGGAAATCCATAAAATAAATGTGGTTTTCTAGATACTGCCAAATTGAAAAACGATGTAATCAGATTAAATTTCCGGTCCAATTAAATACAGAAAATTGAAACTTTTCCTTATTATAAAGTTTAAAAATAAGAATGGAGTACTTTACATTTTATACGACTTCCAGCTTGAATACGGTTAAGAACATTTTTAACTGCAGACAATTTCGATATTAAAATTGTATAAAATTGGTTCATTAAATTCGAACTGTTTTACAAAAGTTCATATTTCTGGTAAATCAAAATAGATTTAGATAATTGAAGTACAAAATAAATGTTAGGCTTTTCATTTTTAGAAATTTAGAAATTTTACGCAATCGCTTGGAAACTAATCTATAGTTTAGAAGTAGTAGTAGAAGCATTGTATTTTGCAATCTTTATTTCACAAACACTGTAAAATTAAATCATTTTTAGAAAATGAAAACTTACATCCGTATCAGCATCCCTCGAGTGATCTGCGCTAATATGGTGCGACAACCCTCGAAAATCCATTATAACTTTACGTTCCTCGTTTTCGCGATCACGTTGTTCCCTATATTCTCTATCCATTTCCGTCTGAAACAAAAAAAAAACACACACACAAATATAAATCAAATATTTAGAAAATATATTTTTATTGCAAGTAGTTCGCACTATAATTTAAAGATTTAAATTGAAAGAATCCCTAAAGATCTTTTAATAAATTTTAAAATTGCTCAAGTTATGTAAAATCTAATTAATATGTGAATATAATACGTCTCAAAACCATTGCACTTTGACACATGAAACTATCTGGATTGTAAAATCTCTTTTCTGTGCATCGTCGTCACAGCAGTATCCAATTATGAAGACAATACGAAAAACCGCATACGTACAAAGAATTTAATACATTTCTACATTTCATTCGTTTATTCTTAGAATAATCCTACTAATAATTTGAAACTATGCGGCTGTCGTTATTTCGCAATAGTCTAGTCGATTTATTATTTTTTGCATTAAAAACATACATATTCATTCTAGATTTCGATAGATAAATTCTTAATACATTCGATTTATAATTTAACAATACTTTTATTTTTTTTATTTTACTCTTTCAGTTTATGGTTTTTACACTTTGAATTATTGAGAATTGATCGTGACGATAAAATTATCACGCATTTACATCTGGTTTTCGAGATATCTGTCTCTGAAATACCAGGACTCTGTTATGACCTGAGTCATTTGATCAGGTCAATTTACTAGTCATAATCAACGGTATGAAACTACATCTCCAGAAGCGAATCACGTCTTCGAAATAAGATTACAGTTCTCACTGGATTTCTTATTATAATTTCATTTGCAAAAAATGATGAGCAGGTATAACTTCATAGAATCTGAAACACGGTCTCTAAAATTAAAAAAAAAAACATTCTTGAACTGACAAATCGTTGAAACACTTAAAATTATAAGTCAAACGATTTTAAATTTGAAACTTCAATATATTATACATTTTTTCAAGTTGAATAAATGTTGAATCATTTTAATGTCAAGGCCATAAAAATTAATCATTCAAACTTGTACAATTTCAAAGCCTTCGACTCCAAATAAATTAAAATTCAATTTTTTTGTTGAAAATTAGACAATCCTCAAATAATACAACATTTAAGGGTGTGGAATTGAAATTGGTCAATTAGTAATATTTGAGTTTTGATTATTACGCCAGCATTAAAGCCAAGTGCTGAATTGCAAACACTGTACACTTGAAATTGTCTAATTTGTTAAGTTTCAATTTTAAACATTTCGATTGTTAGTTTTTATTTTTTAAGCAATTTATATTCAAACCAAACAAGTTTGAATTTCTCAATTTAAAATCATTCCAATTTGAACGTTTTCTATTCAAAGTTGTTCAACTACTAAAGCTTCTACTTTGAAATAGAATTTTATAATTTTGAAGACCTCAATACCAAAACATCCAATTTCAAAAGCTATTAATTTAAAATTGTCAAATTTATACATTTTCAATCTGAAATTATTCTTAATTAATAATCTTTTCCGTATTGAAATGCTTTTATTCATAATTGTGCATCTTTGACCGATACAAGTTTAAAACTAAACCATTTTGAATGTTGCAATCTTGAATTATACAAAGATTTCAATTAAAATTTTCTTTTCTTTCTCAAACACGTTTTCAATGTATGTGATATTGAACAATTGACACTTAAAATTACTCAACTAAATTAAGGTTTCAAATTTGAGAGTGCACCGTTTTTAATATTTATTTTTGTTATTACTTTTAGAACGGTTTCAATTACAAACCTTTCAATTATTATTAAGGCTTGCAATTTTAAATGCCCAAGATTCTAATATCTTGATGTTTTCAATTCACAATTGTTCAATAAATTCCAACTTAAAATTATTCCAGTTTTAACGCTTTGCATTCAAATTTCTTTAACACACTGATTCCAAACTCAAGGCTCTTAGAATTGAACAATTTAAAACCAGAACCTCAAACTGTACACTTTCAAATTGGGATTGAGGCCATTGATGGAAAAAGAGCCCATAGGACCATATGCTTATAAGCCCTTTTTCCACTTTTAAATCGACTCAGATGAGCGTTTTATAAATAATATATCAAGATTGTTTTGATAATGTAATGTTTATAAATAATTAACAACAATTAAAAATTGTTTAAATTATTTGGAAATTATATCAAAACCATCAAAATACATAGTCTGTAAACCAATTCTTCGTACTTATACATTTAAAAGGGATACAAATTTAATATGTAATAACAATAGGGTCAAATCGGGATTTGTTAGGATCGGGTCGGGTTTTGGGTTCGCAACTCGACCCAAAAGCTGGACTGACAGTTCAATTAAAAAATTGCTGAAAATATCCGGTAACTATGGCGGTAATTTATGGTAACTTACCATAAATAATCGAAAATTTGTTATTGATGTTTCGGGCCGATTCGGGTTTTCGAGTCAGGTCTCACTTCATAAAAGAGCGGAAATAATTCAAGCAAAGCTAAGTTAATAATTTAGGTTTTTTGTATTTTTGTGTTTGTTGTATATTCCTTTAGCTACAATGTACACAAACTAAATTTAAATACAATATTATTTATCTCAGAAATTAAACATAAGAGGCACTTTTTAATAATTTTACCACATTTATGGCCAAAGGGCTCATAAACCACATCTTTTAAAACAAGATATGTATAAATCGCATCACTTTTTATTAATTTTTATTCATATGAGCACTTTAAAACAGATTTCCCAAAATAGTACTTTAGCGCATGGGCCCTTTTCCAGCAACGACCTTAATAATTGTATAGGAATTTTTAAGAATTTCACAATTAATTAATTTAATCTTTAATTATTTCACGTGATATCAAGTGACAGTTAAAGTTTCTAGATAATCTTTTCTCCTAAAACTATGAATTGAAAAAATCCCAATGTTAAAATAATGGACTGACATTTTCAGGGTCTTTCCGGTCTCAAAACATTCTCAATCGTTTTCCGGTCTCCCGGTTCAGACGGGCCACCCTGGCACAGAATTTTAAGCATCATAATCCCTACTACAGTAACAGTAATCTGTACAAAAAGAGGGTGAACATTCAGTGTCATAAATAAATAGAAAGTGAAGACTCGATAAAGAAATGTCGGAATTGTACAAAATGACGTAACACACAATAAACAATACAAAAGAATGTCAGTATTTCATTGACTCAATATAATTTTTTCTGTCTGTTTCGTTATTCTTTTTTGAAGCAATTTTTCTTAAATACCTTCAAAAAAATCACAAACATCTTCCACTATATTGAATTTAGGGTAAAAGTAAATGTTAATTTCCTTTACTCTACTTTGGTCATTTTTATATATATATTTCTTTTTGCATAATTTCCCAGGGTGGCCGTGAAAAGCTGGAAATGAGGGAAAAGTCAGGGATTTGAAAAAAAAATCTTGCAACAGTCAGGGAATCTCGATAAGAGGCAGTTTAAATAACTATAAAGGATATAAATTTTGAAATTTAATAATATTTATTTGAAATTGTTTTATTTCGTTTATAAAAGATTCTAGGTTAAAAATGTTACAAGATTAAGATTCTGGTCTTTGAATATTAATGGTCAGGAAAAAGTTAGGAATGTTGAAAATGAATTTTCGCGGTCACCCTGATATAATATTCTTGTTACGTGTAGTAATTTTTTAGCCTTGCATTTCTATATCTTTTTCATATGCTTTCTCCTGAAGATTATATTTTTAGTTAAAAATTTTATTATTTAGTTGGAAATTCAACAATTTTGTTAAACAGTTCAACTGAAATCATTTTTCATTGAAAATTCGACAATTTTTCTAAAAATTCGTCTTTTTCGTTTAAAAAATTTATCTCGTTTGGTAGAAATTTCACCTCTTTTGGTTATAAATGCAAATGTTTGGTTGAAAATTAATCTTCTTTGGTTTGGGATTCAGTTAATTTGTTGAAAATTCGTCTTTCTTGGTAGAATTCAAATGTTTTTGCTTTAAAATAAAAATCTGTTTTGGTTGAAAATATCTATTACTTTATTTGTTGAGACTTCATATTTTTTGGTTGAAAATTTAAATATTTGGTTGAAGGTTGCATAACTTTGTTAAAAAATAATTTTTTAATCATATTTATCATTTTAGTTAAAAATTCATCTCTTTGATTGAAAATTAAACTGCTTTGATAGAAAATTCGTTTTGTTTTTGGTTGAAAATTGGTCTTCTGTGGACCTGTGGTTCAAAACTACTTTGATAAAAATTCATTTTTTGGTTGCAGATTCATGATTTTAGTTGAAAATTAATTTCTTTAGTTGAAAATATAACTATTTTGTTGAAAATTAGTTGTTTTTTTTTTGTAAAAAATTAATTTTTTTGACTGAAAATGTAACTTTTTTGTTTCTGGTTGTAAATGTATCTTTTTTAGTTGAAAATGCAACTATTTGCTTGAAACATCGTATTTTTAGTATGAGAATTCATCTGTTTTTGTAGAAATATCATATTTTTTGGTCGAAAAGTGAACTGCTTTGTTGAAAACGCGTCTATTTGGACAGAAAATTCGTCCTCTTGGATTAAAAATTAATTTTGTTTGTTTTTGTTGAAAATTCATCTGTCTTCTCAAAAATGCAGTTATTTGGTTAAAAATGTAGCTGTTTTTTGTTGAAGTTTAATCTTCTTTGTTTGAAACATCATATTTTTTGGTCGAAAATTCGTCCTTTTGGATTGAAAATTCATCTTTTATGGTAGATAAGTCATCATTATTGGTTGAAATAAATGTGAAATTATAAAAATTTTAAATGGTTTGATTCAGTTTATAAAAGATTCTATGTTAAAAATGTTACAAGCGGAAAATGCTGGTCTCTGAATATTAATGGTTAGAGAAAATGAAAAATTGGTCAAGGAAAAGTGAGAGAATTTCGAAAATGAAGTTTTACGGCCAGTATGTTTTTAATCCTGGTTCCTTAAGTTAGATCTGAGCGATTAGAGCAATCTTTGCTCAGGTTTCCCTGAAGTATTCAGACTCAGCAAAGCTAGGCGTGTTGCAACTTGCAAGAACTAAAACTAGAGCATTTGCTCTCTCGTCGCATTCTCCTCCTTGGAGCGTTTTGAGAGTGTAGAGGTGAATAGAAAGAGATGGTCCCGAGTGGGTTGACGACTCCTGGTGTTTCGTACCGATAACCATGGCAAACCATAGCGAGCTACACTTACTGACTGCCTATCATAAAATGAGTGGAGTGGTCCATTTCCCTTTATCCCCGATCCTTTTACATTTACAATCTACTACAATACTACACTCACTGATATTACACTACACTAAAAACAACTACGTGCCCCGTGTGAATGGAACCCTGACCAATAATAATCAGACCACGGCCCGTACTCTGGTACTCTTGAATCTACAAGCGCTTCTCTCGTTCACGCAACGCACAATCTTTTGTTGCTAAGGCGTTTTAGAAAGGAGATTATTTTACAGAAATCGGCTGCTCTAACTTCTGTATAACTGTTCTGTTGTCCATAATAATCACATGGACAATAATCAATTTTACTCTTATTTATAGTGTCTTATATTATAGTTATTTATAGTTATCTTATAAATAGTGTCAATACAGGATGGCCACTCAAACTTAAACAAAATTCCAGGCTATTTCCCGGTTTTCCAGCTCAAGAGACCTGACTCCAAAGAACAGTGTTGCACGATGTTATCTCGCGTAAATTTCCCGCTCTTGCTTACCTTCTAGGACCGAAGGAGCAGAAGTGGATAACGTACACGTTCCAGTTGCGTCAGGATTGGTTGCTTTAAGGAACCATGATCGTAGCTTCCAGAGCCTACAACTTTTCAAATATTACTAATTCAATCCAAGGTTAAATGTATGGCGTAAATTCACAGCCCAAAATGCTCTCAGTAGAGGGGAAATGGGGTGATTTGTCAATACAAGAGCGGAATAATCCTCTATTTCGTCGCTTTCGGCCTAGGCCGATAAAGTGCAGTTTATTGTAAGCGGGAAATGATAGAGCATGCGCGTTCGTTACTTCATCCCACGCGCACTGCTTTACGCGGTACTTGTCCCTTTGAACTAACCTCAAATTTGAGACGTAATTTCATAATAAAACTCGAAAACCATACTCTTATTACATAAAATATCGTGTATGCCGAGACAGAGAAGATTTTTTTGGTCTCCCCTTCATGCACAATATATTATTAAATAACATTAACCCTTAAAGGACACATACCTCCAAATACACCTCCAGATATTTTTGGTTGAAAAAAATATCATGAGTGATGTTGAAACAATACAAAATAGGAAAAAAATATCTCCAAAGCCTCAGTGATGATTTAACAATTCGAAAAAAAAACGTAGACAATCGGGAAAAAAATCGGAAAGCCCGTGGGGTCACAGTGACCCCAAGTGTCAACTGAAAACAGTTGAATTTTTAAACAAATGGTTGAATTTTCAACAAAATAATTAAATTTTCTACCAAATAGTAAAATTTTTGATACAAAAGAGATATATTCTAGACCAAAAATATAACAGAAGACATTTCAATTTAAAAAAATTAACTATAAACCAAAAATAGTTCGATTTTCTTTTTGGGTTATATTAATTCATTTCTCATTTAAGCGAAAAAAAACGACAAAAAGGGATAATTTCTTGAAAACAAGAGAACGAGGAATTTTTTAAAAAAGGGGATAAAAGGGGAATAGGGGAAAGGGTGTGAAGGCTGTGATTTAATAAACCGCAATGACAATTATGTGCAAGGAAGCATATGATTTTATTTTATAATATAAATTGTGGCGTTTCACAAGAAAATGGGCATATTTTGTCGATCGTAGTTTAGGTTAGAGATATTCGTGTTTTTGTGATCCAGGATCTAAAATACAGATTTTGGACTTTCGATAGGAAATCATACTTCAATCTGTGCTCTCTTTGGTAACGTTATACGTACAATATGTCCCTGTAATGACCGGAAGTGAGCAAATTTTATATTTGAAGACGAAATATCGATCAAAATATATAACACGTGAGCTTATATGGCACTCTCCAACTTCAAATTATTTTTTCTAAAAATATCGAAAAATCTCTCGGCTCTGAAATCCATTAAAATCCTTTAAAATAAAATCTCTTGAAACCTTTGAAGTCTTTAAAATACCTTGAAACCCGCAGCAATATTTGAAATCCTATAAATTCCTTTTAATTCCTATGATTCCTTTAAATATGGTGAAATCCCTTGAAATCTCTTAAATCCGTAGAAATCCCAAGTAGTCCCTTGAAATTTAATTAAATTTATTCCGTAAATTTCTCTAGAAATGCGTTACAATCCCTTGAAATGTTTTCAATATCATTGATATATCCTTCGAAATTATTTAAAACCCCTTAAAATTTGTTTAAATCTAATTGAATTCCATGGATCATTTAAAATACCCTAAATTCTTTAAAATCCCTTGAAATTTATACAGTCCCTTAAATCTTGCACAATCCTGTGAAAACCCTTTGAAATTTTGAAATCTCGTTAAATTCCTTGAAATCTTTTGTGAGCCCCAAACTATTTAAAATTATTTTAAATTTCATAACATCTTGAAATCTGTAATATCTTTCAAAATTCCTGAAAAAATTATGAAATATTTGAAATCCTCTGAAATCACATAAAATCTGATAAAGCCCATTAAATCCCTTGAAAACTTTTTAAATACCCTAAAAGCTTTGAAATTCATTGAAAACTTTGAAATCCTTTGAAATCCCATAGAATATTTTAAAGCATTCTAAGATTTTTTGAAATCTTTGACCTCCCTTGAAATATTTTGAAATCTTTTAAAATTTCGGTTTTTGAGATGGCGAATGTTATTTTAGCCAATCTAGAAAAGCTTTGAAAATAGTAGCATTAGTGTGATGGTTCAAAATCAAAAACATAACAGTTGCATCCTTTAAAAAAATGTGTTAATAGTAGCGTGAGTCCGAGGCCTGTAAAATAGTTCAATACGGTTATTTTATGGAGAAAAATTGATGTTAAAACATAGATATTAAAGTGTAAGATAACATACAGATATTGAAATACAGACATTAACCTTCAACAACTAGGTTGATGACTGTCCTATTTTTTAATGTATAATATCTTAACCCTGAACATCTAAATGTTACGGGTAAACATCCATTTTTCTCCGTGTTGCAATAACAGTGTGATAAGACTGTAGTAAAATAGAGATAGGTACTCGAAAATGTGTCAAAGAATACATCCAGGTTTAATTTACTTTTTAAGAAGACTTATGACCACTAAAATCTCGAGGAAACGAATTCTCGGATAAGAAAAAAGTGACCAAGAACATTTTTTCATTTCAGTATGAATGACAGTAAATCTCGAAGTATCAGATTATGATCTCTGAGAAAATGTTCTTTAAGGTCTCAGCCTCCAAAAAATAAAAATATATGATAACTGCATTTTGAAAAATATAATATTTAGAAAGTAAAACCCAGTTCTTAATTGTTTGCGAGGTTCTGATCCGATTTAGTCTTTTTGTTTGCCTTATTTTGAAATTTCTAATAAGAAAAAGATTAGTGCAATAAAATTATGAAATATATACGAAAAAAATGTTTTACCATTTACCTTGGTTTCTAATGTATTTTTAAAGCAAACCTTTTCCACAAAAGCACCTGAAATTCTGAAATTCTAAAGGCCTACCCAACGACCTCCGACCCTGAAGAATAATTCTTCATAGGGTCTAAACTCTAAACTAAGTCCTAAAGACCTTAATAAGCCGAAGGTCCCAAAATTTTACAGTAGATTGAAATCCAAGGATTCTTTTCATCCCTCTTGACAGCGATTTCTCAAGTTCAAAGTGCGAGGGAAAAGCAGTGGATTGCCTATCCCTATCCTATATTATAGTACTTTAAAGTTTTACTGCTAGGAGTATAAAGGGTAACAGCCATAACGAATGAGGACATTTTAAAATTTATAGATATTTTCACAAGATGAGATCCATTTTATTTGTGGTGAAGATGCACAAGATACATAAACGGCAAAATAATAAATCCGAAAGTAAAGATTAAAAGCCAATAATGATTTAATGACAAAGAAATAAGATTTGCTATTTTATAGCATTTAAAATTAATTGATTATTGATTACAGTATCAAATTCAATAGTTGTGATATCATATTTGCGGTTGTTGAAGTTTCCGGTTTAAAATATTCACAGTTTTATCAAGAGCAGTGTAACAAGCTTCACTGCATTTATCGTTCTACTACTTCGATTCGAATTTCAACCTATCAGTTGTGCTTCAATACAAATCATAATCGGTTATTGTAATATTCCAATTTTGTTAAAGAAGTGATTATTTCTTGGCAAAAGATATTAAAAGCAGTAATTTGTTATTAAAGATGCAAAATGTAATATATATAATAAAGTAAAGAAGAAAAAAAAAACAATTTTGAAAGATTTGTTTATGAAGTGTCGCGTCGTACCAAAATTTGGGATGAAGAGAAAAATATTTTTCATAATCTTGGCTAGTTGTTCCGAATTTTCGGGAAGACTAGACGCAGCCATTTACTTAACAATCCATTCAAACCTGAACAAACTTCGATTCAAAAACTCTCTAAGAATAAACATTTTGAACCCGAAAGACTTTTAAACTTGAACATTTTCTTATTGATAATCGATTTATTTAAAAATCATATAAAACACTGACGATTATATTTCCAAAGATCTTGTTAATTAAATATATTTGAAAATATTTTGTTATAAACAAAGGAATTCAAAAAAGAATTTAATAATGAAAGTAGAAGAAAAAAGTAATTATTGAGAGATATTTACTGAATTTCTCTCATTCATATTTACAAGTATACTCAGTTTCTCAAAATAAACTGAATCCACTAACTTTTTCCCATATTTATTAAAAAGCCACGCACTGAAATTATTTCCTTCTCAGTTATTTTTAAATTTAGTCCACTCGACGCACGAATTTTCGCCTTGAAATACAACTCTTTATGCTATAAATAACATAATACGTTTCCTAAACAAAGCAGAGAAGGTTTAAATATAAAATGCGGTTGAATAACCAAACAATTGATACATAAAAGAGATCATTTAGATTTTTGAAAATTTAATTTTTTCAAGTATGCACTTTATATCGATTCACTTAATCGTATTTTTAAATCAGTTACTGTTAATTTGTGTCATTAAATATTTTATCAATATAACATTTTTTGGTTAATAAAATTTGGTTAATTTTATAAAATATAACTAATTTTGTGGATCGAATCAGAACATTTGCATAAATCGACTAAATATTTGTTGAAATCCACACAGCATTTATTTGGTTGACACTGACCCAAGAAAAGACATTTGATTACTGATATTTAGTTTATTTAACAAAATATAAATAATTTTTGAGTTTATAGTTAGTCAAAATAAGTTTTTCATAAAAGAAGGCATCAATTTTACATGGAAAATTTATATGTATCAACGTGTAGCAAACCATTGACAACTATTTTTTAAAGGTTTCTTCTTTCAAGCACGGTATTGAACAGTAGAAAACTAGATAATATATTTTTCAATTGTATGGAACGTGTGGGATTTGAAAGGTTCCAGCGGTGGCAATACAGAACTAGATAACCAACATTTTTCCGAAAATAGGTCTATTGTATGAAAAATTCTTTAAAAATCAAATACACATTGTGCTAAAGGATTTGTTCGAAATCTTATTTTATAACATAAAAGGTTTAAATTTAAATTTTTGTTAAAATTTCGTCGTAGAAGTAATTTTTTTTCCTTTGAGAATCGATATTTATTAAAATTGAAGAGGAAGCGAACAAAATGTGATAAATCCACTTCAGTTAATTTCTCAATATTTAAGGATATATTGTAGCTTGTGATCCATTGATCAAAATGAAATTGAAAAATTTTAATAAATTTAATTTTAATAAATAAATTTAATAAATAAATAAATAAATTTTAATAAATAAATTTTAAATAAATAAAAAAGTTAGGCTATCAAATGAATAAAATGCAAAAAAGCTTTTTAATTTAATGCTGTTTTGAAGTCATTAACTAAATGAAAATGGATGTATTCACTTTTGATTCAGTAAAGGCATATTTCACTGATTATTCATGTTATAATGATACAAATTTAGAATTTTTGTTTACATACGAAATCAGAAGATAATTTTATACATGATTACTATCTTTTTAATTAACAATTTTGTTTTCAAGTTTCGTAAAATTATACATTGTAGGAAAAAGATTGAAAAACATTTTTGAATTTTAAACTGTGTTTACATGTTTAACAAGCTTGATTTATTTACTTAACGACTGTGTAGTCGGATTTTTTTAAAATTATTTTATTTTATATAGAATAGAGCGTTGAAACCGAGAAGAAAAAATTTTTATTTACCAAATTAAGTTTGATAATCGACTTGATATTTCAAACATACAGAAACAATCCTTTATCTCAGTTTTGTCAAAAATGGTTTTATCACGTTTTGTTCGCTTACTCTTTAGTTATTATTGTCGATTGAAAAAAGATAACATTTTCTTATTTTTATCGGCCTTTCAGTAAAAACACTTCTGTTATACCGTGGTATCGAGACATCAATCCTGATTTTCTCGGAACAGAATAATTTCCTTGAGTCAAAGTTTTTTTATTCTTATTCAGCGTTTCTATGTCTCAAGAGTTAGTGTTTGTTTTTATAATAAATTTAAAATTCGATTTTTAATCGTTACCGAAAGCCTATTTTCTAAACCTGTGAAATTCTAGCCTGAAAATTCTTGAAAAATTTACTCGGAATTGGCTAACTTTTTTAGATCAAAACATTTTTTAACTGCATTCAGAAACTCAATATCTCGAGAGTAAGCTTTTATTTTTTATTTAAATTGAAAATTTTATTTTTTATCGCAATCTGCAGCCGAGCCTGGTCGAAGTTTAGGTTAGTGTCACTTTGAGATTATGATCTTCCAAATCTATTTCCACGACACTGGATATTTTTTTCTGATTAAACTTTTTAACCTTAATTCAGTATCAATTCAGCTCGGGAGAGGATATTTGTTTTATCTTTAAATGGTGATTTTGATTTTACAGAATGGTTTTTCGCTCTCATGAAAAATTTCGATTTTGTTGATTATCTAGTTATGCACTGCGACCCTTAATTTATTATATACTCAATAAAATCTTGACTCGCTCAGAACTATTTGCTAATTGATAGATATGAGAAAAGTAAAATATTCTTCAATTGACACTTTTTAAAAACCACACCATCTCATATATTACCTCCTCTAATTAACGAGATATCCTGTAATATAATCGTCAGTATTGATATTTTTCACTTTTTCACAACACTTTTTCTTCAACAAACACTTTACTCCAGTCCTCCACTGTATGATCTATTGAAAAAATAAAAAAATTATATCAGGAGCTATACCTCGAAATCTAAACCACAGTCTAGATTTACAATGTCACCCGTTACAAATCAAACAAAAACTCACGAAAACACTTTTTGATACACGAAATTTCTCAACAACATCTCTGAACCCGAAACGTGATTTATAGAGCGTAATCTCCTGAAGAACAGATGTGCGGTTAGATCTCACAATCTGAATCTTGAATGATAAAAGAAAAATCACAAAAACGATATTATAACAGATACTAATAGTAAAGCAAGATTCTCGTTCAGAAAAGTATAAAGCGTTGATGAGTTCGTCAGCAACAGCCTTGGCACAATGACGGTGAATATTCTGGCCGTCTACCGTTCACCTAATCATGAAAGGTCACCGCGAGTTGAAAGTGTATCGAATAGTGGCCATTACGTACGACATTTCCAATCACTTATCACAAAACCCTTTCAAAAACTGATAGCTATCTTAAACTCCATAAAAATTCCCTGATTTTCACAGTACGATTTTTGGTTTCAATACGCTACCTGTTGTCGCTGGTGCACTCATATCAGCGTTGCGTGTCGGCGCTCGGGTCACGCACGTTCTTGGACATTGGTGGAATAAATGAGGCTGCCGTATGACCCAGACGCGCGCGGATCTCTCGAATTGACAATATAAGAAGAACAATGAAAACTCGCGAGATATTTCCCCAGGTGGAATGTTCAAGCACAGATGACGACGAAGCGCACACCGCACCGCGGAATAAGAACAGCGAAGCAGAGTCGTTACAGTTCACCTTGCGCAGGTGAACGCAGGCAGGCAGGCAGACCGACCGACACACCACACCGACGAGTAGGCAGGCCGTTCCCTACGCTGGCTGGCAGGTTGGCAGGTCACTCTCTGTGGCTCCGAGAACCGACCAGGTGCATTCTCGCCCCGTTTTGCCCCGTTTGCCTGATTTTCTATATCTGTTTCGTCCGGCCTCAGTGGTACCGTCAGACACCACCGGCACCACTGACTTAGTTGATTGAGCTACAGGCTACAGGTTATATTATATCACGTACCTACAACACCATTGATCACTTATCGGCCAGGTACCCGTTGGCCCCTATCGCATTTTTGGCAATTAAATGCATACCTGTCATTATAGTAAAGACTTATGTCTTATAACTTACACAGATTAGAGGTAGCTGTTGAGTCAAGAACTGGGAGTGGCTCACAGCTCTCTGAAAAATAAAAGATTTACTCTGGGAGGTCAACTGTAAGTAAAAAGGGGCAGCCATTCCGGGTGGCCACTCTAGACTCGCCAGAAAAACATTCCGGGTCATTTTTCGGGTTTAGGACGATTTTCAAACATGAGGACGGTTTAGTAGATAAATTTTAGGTAAAAAGGCGATTATTTAAATAATAAGAGAAATTCTTGTGTTTTTAAAAACTTTTGATGTCATATGGTTGCTTTCTGTTAACTAACAGTAACACCTTTTCTTTAACATGTTTTCCATATATTAAATAGTATTTTTGTGTTTTTTCAAATTATTCATTACAAAAATCCCTGACTTTCACTGACCAATTTTTCATTTTTTCTAACCGTTATGAATTTTTCTTTATGCTACAAAAAGAACCTTACACCTAGGAGATCAATAATGTTAATGCAACAAAATGTTGGTTTATAAATTTTGTAAACACTTTTGGTGACAACACTCATACAGAATTTTATTTTATTCCCAACAAAAAGTGTAATAGTTGATTTCGCCACCAAAAAATATTATACTTTTTAATCAAAAACAGTTACATTTAACCACAAATTTGAATTTTCAACAAAATAAATAAATTTTCAACTAAAAAAGATAAATTTCCAAGCAGAAATGGAATAGTTAAATTCTCAGTTAAAAAATTAATTTTCAACTAAAAACGAATTTTTAACCAAGTAGTTGAATTTTCAATCCAACAGATAAATCTTCTTCCAGAAAAGACAAACTTTCGAAAAAATACATGAATTTTCAACTAAAAAATATAAATTTTGAAACAAAAGTAGAATAGTTCAATTTTTAGTAACAAAAATAAATTTTCATACAAAAAGACGAATATTCAACTAAAGTAATCGGTTTTTAACCAAAAATAGAACAGGTTAATTTTCAATTAAAAAAAAATTAATTTTCAACAAACTAGTTGAATTTTCAACCAAACAGATTAAATTTCTTTCGAAAAAGATACATTTAAAAAAAATGTCTCAATTAAAAGAAATCCTAATGGTATTCATATAGGCAACCTTGCAGACTGGAACGAAATGTTAAAAAAATTATAATAATTTTCAAGAAAGTAGTTACATTTTCACCAAAAAGAGGAATTTCCAATTAAAAATGTCACAGTTGATGCATATTTCAACTATTTTTTTAAATTTTATTTTAAACCAAAAAAGACCAATTTTCAACAAAATATTTGAATCCTCAACCAGAATAGATTTATTTTCAAACAAACAGCTGTGATTTTTAACAAAAAAAAAAAGAAGACGCAATTTCTACTAAAATAGATGAATTAAAAAAAAAAAATCCACTTATTTTTCGGTTTTCGCTGTCCAGTGAACACCCTGACATGTAATAAGATATTTAGGGGAGGATAAATTGACCCGAGGTGTTAATTATTAATTGCGTTCTACGCTATTAACAAAATGTGTTTAAGATCGAAAGTTCAAACTGATAAAAAGGCATTGCCCTGGATATTATCATCATGAATCAATAATTTGAGCACGTGTCAAAAGAAATAAACTGATAAGGAAAAATAGGAACTGATTCTCACTTAAAGATTGGAGAGGTTTCGCTTTTAATCATTGAAGTTCCGTATACTTTATTTGATGAAACTTTTAAAATGAAGTTGTGAACAAACTTGTTATTGTTGTCCCAGGTTTCTTGTTAAACAATTTCTTATTTTTATTATTTTTTAAATCTGCCCTCTGCGCGGACACATTCTTGAGACTCGATTCGCTCGTACGTTTCAGAGCGCCTACGGCGCGCATCTGTCGCACCTCACGCTTCGCGCTCGATAATATATTCACCTCTCGATACGCGCTCGGTCTTTGTACTTCCCCCACATTTATGCATAGACCTTTTAAAATTAAAGATCAAACCATCGACAACTGTTTTTTGGTGATTGTGAATTCTCTTTTGCTAAAGCTACTTCGGCTTTAACGAACAAATTCCCATGACGTATTTCGTGTTTGGCACTCGATTAAAATTTGTCCAGCGCGCCAACTTTTTCTATTATTATGTTATTCAACTCTATTACATTTAATGTATATTATATTAATTTCTCTATCTCTGTCAGGGAATGCTTATTCAGATATTGCAAAATAAAGTACACATTTTATTTTATATTATTATTATTATATCATTAAGCCGTTTCCCTTTCGGGGTAGGCGTGAATTGCTCGGTTGGATAGTAGTAATGTG